>JZKD02S0269749.1:99243-110034 GCA_000966675.3 Picea glauca
TCAAAATGGCCCCGGAAGTTAAAACCTGCTAAAAATAGTAAATTGCCAAAATTGCTAGAAAACTGTTTTGAGCCAGTCGGAAAAGGTGGGTGGCCACCGATATCCACCTAGATCATTCTTATTATATTTATGATCAAGAAAGAAAATGCATTTTCTACAAATTAAACTTCTTCTCAAAGAAATGGGTGAAATTTGATGATATAGGTCTATTTAGAAATGGAGAAAACCTTTACAAATGTTGTTTTAACATTAATGAATCTAAAATCATAGTAGAACTCTACTAGTGAGTGAAATTTGTGTAGAATTATTATCATATTTATGATTGAGAAAGAAAATGCAAGTGCTACAAAATTAAAACTCCTCCTCACATAAGTAAGTGAAACTTGATTTTTTGATGATATGGGTCTATTCAAAAATGGAAAAAACCTTTAAAAATATTGTTTCACCATTCCAAATGATCATATCTATGGTTGAAAAATAAAATGCATATGCTACAAAATTAACTTCTCCTCAAGTATGTGGAACTTGATTTTTTGATTATATGGGCCCATTTAGAAATGGACAAAACCTCTAAAGGCATTGTTCCACCATTCAATATTCTAAAATCCCAGTAAAACTATACTTATAAGTGAAATTTATGTAGAATTCTTATAATTTTTATGATCGATAAAAACAAATGCATTTTCTACAAAAGTAGGTGAAACTTCAAATTTTTATGATATGCATGGATTTAGAAAAGGGCAAAATATCTTAAACCATTGTTCCACCATTCATGGATCTAAAGTTAGAGTTGAACTCTACTCGTAAGTCAAATTTATGTAGAATTATTATCATATTTATGATTGAGAAATAAAATACACCTACTACATAATTAACTTATATTAATATAAGTAGATGAAACTTAAATATTTTTATGATTTGGATCTTTTGTTTGAGCTTCTACTCAATTCTGAAGGCATATTGGTAAGCCACGCCCAAGGACGAGATGTCCAGAAATTCCATTTCGGTATGGATGTATCTATGCAGAGCACCGCAATACTTGAGCACTAGATGTCGCTCTGAATCTTTGATACCCACCTTGGTGCACAAGGTATGTAAGATATTTGTGAACTCTGGCACTGCCTGGTCTCTTTCTTGGCGTTGTGTGGTCCATTTGGTATTTAAGTTGTCATAACTTTCGACAGGGTATTATTGTTCCTTAATAGCATCCCTGAAGGATTCCCAGGCGGCTGTGACTGTAAATAATGAGGGTTCCTCTGTTTCCTTTTGCTCATAGAAAGTTTCCCACCAATATTTGACATCGGGAATGGCTTTGTGGAGTGCAAAAGTAATATTTTCTCTATTCAAAAAGTTATGGACAAAAAAATACCCTTCTAGTAGATTCAACCACTTGTCTACAACATCTGCATCTATTTGACCTTCATATATAGGAATATCGAACTTTATTTGTACCTTGAAGGGGGCAGAGCCTCCACTCGAGGAAGATGCGTCGCCTGTTGGTAGTCACCGAAGTATTTACGCGAAGCTATCCATCATCTCATTCCTTTGTTGCGTGAGAGATTCCTCAAGAAACATTTTTAAAGGATCTCATGTCTCGTCATATTTATTTTCTCCTGCCATGAGAGGTCGTTTGGGCGTGCAAGAGTTTTTGTACTCAAGATAAAAAAGTTCGAGACCCAATTCTTTGTACCCTGACCGCGTTGGGGACATGCATTAAGACGATAAGGAGAAGACCGCTCTGATACCATTGATCCGGATTTTATGAGTAGAATGAAATGAATACATATTATTCAAATATGCTTAACACAAAATAACAGAGATACAGTAAAACTAGTTTTCTATTCAATAAGGAAATAAATTGAAATTGTAAAATGCAGCGGAAACAAGCTTGCTAGAATGGTGGCGGCTTATCTTTGAGAAGAGATGCGATGGCTACGATCATTTGCAAGAAGATGGTTACAATGAGGCTTTGAAGGCCTTTTTACAATAAACAAGAATGTAAAAAACTATAGACATCCAAAAACCTAACCCTAGGAGAGGAAGCACCAAAAGTCATGTGGGCCCCATGTGGGTAAGTTAGTACATCAACTTCCCGAGGTCGTAACTTTTGCATACGATCTCTGTTTTATAGGCATGATAGCCCGTTGGAAAGGTCTAACCGAAAAGAACAATTTTTGACTGGCACAAGTTGATTCCTTCAAAGGTCACCTGGGCCCCAAATCCCCGAAAAACGTCGTTTAGGGCCTCAAAATGACCTCGGAAGTTTGGAACCCGAAAAACTGTCGAAAAACTGCCAAGGTGGAAAACTGTTTTTCGAGCCAGTGGAATAGGTGGGTGGTGATTGATATCCACCTGGATCATTTATTTCATAAAAGTGATTATATTGGCGCTGGAATGAATTCTTACCATGGACTTCTATTCTGAAACTAGAATTCCCCCTACCATGATTGCAAATTCAATTCCTTGGCCAGGGTGTTCTTCTATTTATACTATGATGTTGACTAAAAACTAAATAGGTTTGTGACAAAAAATCCATGAATTGCTTGGGTTTCAAATGAAAGAAACAATAAAAAATATTGTGATTACTAGATTCAGAGTGTTGTTCTCTAGAAAAATTTCTTCCAACTGCTAATTATTTAGCTAATTTCAACCTCCTATTGTTTTCTCACTTACCCATACTACACTAAAAATTTTCACCTCTCAAAATATAAAGAGGAAGAAATGAACTGAAATCAAAATATTACATTTAACCTTTTTAAATAACGATATTGTGAGATTGCTATTTCTAGGGGGTTTATACATCGTTTAGTCCCTCTAGGCCTCCATCACTTCATTGTCCATCGTTCACAAGGAAACATCCAAAAAAATTGATTAACCCCCATATTTTTTGGTGGATAGAAATTGATTCATGTCTATTACTCTGTGATTATCACCTCATCCTAGCTTACAGAAAAACAACCTATCAAATACACAAACAAAACTTGACATGCAACAATTGTTACATGAAAAAATGAGCAAGTGAATAAATATCACCATGAAGGATGGGCACCAAACCATGTGATGTTTGTTTGACAAGATCATTGCTTCATCTAGCAGGTGGAGTAGAATGGTGATAAGTGTCAAGACGACCCATATTGGATAAGTACTTCATCAATAAACAACTCAGATTGAGTATATCATCCTCTACTCGATCCTTTCCGGGAAAAATGAAAACCTACATCCTAATTAAACTGGTTCTTCCTTCCATTCTATTAAAATATTTCAACAATCACGTACTTTTTAGGAGCAGAGGAAATAAAATCACCTAGTGATCCTTGAACTTTGTTGTAAACAAAATTTCTAAATGTGGATTTGAACAAGCTAAATTGGTATTTTGTTGGTAATTTGGTTGAAGGAGGGAGTTGTCTAATTTTGTAATAATTTTTTTATAGTTGGAATCAAATTATATAGAAAGCTAGAGTTTTTTTGAATTTTCATTGATCATTTTATGTTCCTAATTGATTCAAAGCTATAATTGGATTTTTGATGATATGAGTCCATTTAGAGTTGGACAAAATCTCTAAAAACATTGTTCTTCCATTCAATAATATAAAACAATAATAGAACTCTACTCAGGATTAGAATTTTTTTGAAATTATTATTATATTTATGATGGAGAAAGAAAATGCATTTGCTACAAAATTAACTTCTCCTCAAAGAAATGGGTGAAATTTGATTTTTTTGATGATATAGGTCTATTGAGAAATGGAGAAAACCTTTACAAATATTGTTTTAACATTAATGAATCTAAAATCATAGTAGAACTCTACTAGTGAGTGAAATTTGTGTAGAATTATTATCATATCTATGATTGAGAAAGAAAATGCAGGTGCTACAAAATTAAAACTTCTCCTCACATAAGTAAGTGAAACTTGATTTTTCGATGATATGGATCTATTTAAAAAATGGAAAAAACCTTTAAAAATGTTGTTTCACCATTCCAAATGATCATATCTACGGTTGAAAAAGAAAATGCATATGCTACAAAATTAGCTTCTCCTCAAGTAGGTGGAACTTGATTTTTTTATTATATGGGTCCATATAGAAATGGACAAAACCTCTAAAGGCATTGTTCCACCATTCAATATTCTAAAATCCCAGTAAAACTATACTTATAAGGGAAATTTATGTAGAATTCTTATCATTTTTATGATCGATAAAAACAAATGCATGTGCTACAAAAGTAGGTGAAACTTCATTTTTTTATGATATGCATGGATTTAGAAAAGGACAAAATATCTTAAATCATTGTTCCACCATTCATGGATCTAAAGTTAGAGTTGAATTCTACTCATAAGTGAAATTTATGTAGAATTATTATGATATTTAAGATGAAACTTAAATATTTTTATGATATGGGTCAATTTAAAAATGAACAAAATTTCAAAATACATCTTTTCATTATGCATGCACCAATCTAATATCATATTACACATTTATTCATGATTAAAAATTTTGTAAAATTCTTATATAATTAAGAAAGAAAATAAGTTTTCTATAAAATTAACTTATACTTAAAAAAAGATGAAACTTAAAATTTTGATCATATATATTATGATATTAAACATTTCTTCATGACTAAACTCAAAAAAAAAAAGATGAAACTTAAAATTTTGATCATATATATTATCATATTAAACATTTCTTAATGACTAAATTTGTTGTATATATATTATCATATTAAACATTTCTTCATGACTAAATTTGTTGTAAAATTCTTATGATTATGGAAAAAAATTTAAAATAAATCTTAATTTAGAAATAAACATAACCTCTAAAATTATCTTTCTACCATATAAATATCTAAAATCACAATACAAAGTCATTCTACAAAATTATATCAAAAAGTCAAAGCATTCAGAAGTGGGTTGGTACATGTAAATTGATGTGATAGTGTTTTTCAAATAACTAGGTTCATATCTTTATGTCGTAGTATAGGGTTTTATGTTTTGATTATTTTTAGTAAATATTTATTTATTTATTTTTAAATGGCTAAATTTATATAAACAAAATACTTGACTAATTTTACATTGAATCTATTTATATATTCAAAAATATAATTTAAATAATAATAAAAAAAATATTTTCATATATATGATTATATTCTTAATATTTCAATCCAACCTTTGGACAAAGTCTACTTCTATCTATTCCGTAAGTATTAAAAAATAAAACAGGAGTTGAATGGAAAATTAAAATTTAACCATTAAAATAGCAACGATATATTAACACGATATGAAAGTTTGTGGAGGAGAGGCTATTAGAATAAAGCTTACTTTAGGAGACTAGATTGGGTTGGTTGAAGATTTATAGGAGGCTGTTGAGATATCTTCTCAACCACTCCCTCCAAGTATGGATTTGGTTGGATCTGAATCCAGCTATATATTTACCTATGTATGTGTGTAACACTGCAGGAATACAATCTATTGTTTGTGTGTTATTCCTGTGCAATGGCTGCTCTTCCAATTTCTATTTTGGTATCAGAGCCTAGCTGGGCTTAATCCCTCACGGGAGTGCCCAGGAAGATGTGAGAGTTGTGTTGATGATTTTTTGTACATACGTAGATTAAAAGTGTTGAATTCTTTTGTTTGTGAGAGCGTTGTGTGTCTTGTAAGAAATCCGTTGCCACTGTTACTATTGGAGGAGGGTCGCATTGCCACGCATTTGAGAGATCACCAGAGATCAAATATATCTCATTAGTATCTATGCGTGATGTTTGTCGTTCAGATCGTAGGAGATTGCAATTGTTCAGATCTGAGAGAAAGAGTCGTCGTTTCCTTTGTAAGTTGATGTGTGAAAGAGACGGAATCTGAGATCAAATGCAAGAGGAATCACATTGAAGTTGTCGTCAGAATCTACGATTGAGTTTGTTGTTGTGAAGGGGTTGCTGCAGACTCCTTGAAGCAAGGTATTGGACGCATGTTCTGCATTATTTGATTGCCGCTGAGAGCCAAATAGAGCAACGAGCTGCTCTTGGAATTCGCCAGTGCTAAGGAGCAATTTTTCCATTTGCATGAAGTCATATTTAAGGAGCCGCCAGAAATCATTGACAACATTGCTCTCTTAGAGAGAGCTAGGTGGAGGACTCGTCAAATGTAAAGATAGAGCCCACACCTGAGGTTTCTTGTTATTGAAGTGTGTTGACCGCCATCGAAGTGTGGTTATTGAAGGGCACTTTGCTGCATGGTGATTGAAGTGTGCTGACCGCCATCGAAGATAGAGGTGAACTGTCCATCTCACGTTTTTGCCGCGACTGGGCAATCCGCCTGCCTTGCATCGATTTATCATTTGTTTGTTGTGCTTTCTACTTTCTTATTGCTACCTATACTGACGGAGAAATTGAAGCTGCATGTGCATTTGTTATATATATATATATATATATAATGTGAAATTTATTGTGTAAAGAAAAACTAATTATTGAATAGATTTACACAATTTAAAATAACGGTTCTCGATGTTCTTCGGTGCCGAGAGAATGCATCGCTAATTTGATTGTGAGAACCCGTTATATGTTGTAGACTCTTGTTGTACTTCGGTGCTCCAAGATCGACAATTACAGGTTACCTTTATGTGGTGAGTTTAAAGTTTTGTGTGTAAGTGTTTATGTAAAAATAAGAACTTGTATTTTGATGCACGCTGGTAGCCCCAATATCAAGTACATTGTTTTTATTGGAAGTCACCTTGTGTAAAGGAATGTTGAGGACATTCAGTATCCAAACTTTTCTTCTAGATACTGAAGGATAGCTGAAAGCAAAAATCCAACAAATGAAGGCAAGTTCATAGAATGCATCAATAATTGTCAACTTTTATCACGGAAGCCCTGATGAGCCAAGTTGTCAAATTGTCCAGTATACAAGTGCAAGAAAGATGGTCAGAGGTGTTTTGACTTTAAATGTGTCGATGGAAAGCTCGAAGAAGAGGAAGAAGAAAGAGTGGAAGCCGTGTGATTGCAGAGTGAGTTTCAGTGCTGAGGAAGACCAGAGAGACAGACGAAAGTTCTAGTGTTGTAATCTTTTGTGTTGTATTGTAGTTTGTAAAGTAAGCATTAAGGGAGGTTATTAGAATAAAGCTTACTTTAGGAGACTTGATTGGGTTGGTTGAACATTGTAGGAGGTTGTTGAGATGTCTTCTCAACCACTCCCTCCAAGTATGGATTTGGTTGGATCTAAATCCAACTTTATATTTACCTATGTAAGTGTGTAACATTGCAGGAATACAATCTATTGTTTGTGTGTTATTCCTGTGCAATGGTTGCTCTTCCAATTTCTATTTGAGGCAACAAAGTTGAAATCAGACGAGAACCGTCCTTCTGAATATATCCAAATTATTCATCATCTGTCAATTTGAATATCAAATATAATTTGTCCATTTGTGATTGTGATGAAATTTGATGAGTAAATTATTACTTATAAGACAATTTAGCTGTCAAATTATTACTTATAAGACAATTTAACTGTCAAATACTATAATAATTTAGCTGTCAAATTGAAATTTAACCATTAAAATAGCAACGATATATTAACACGATATAAAAGTTTGTGGAGGAGAGGCAACAACGTTGAAATCAGACGAGAGTCGTCCTTTGAATAGATCCAAATTATTCATCATCTGTCAATTTGAATATCAAATATAATGAAAAATATAATTTGTCCATATGTGATGGAATTTGATAACTAAATTATTAGTTAGAAGAAAATTTAAAATATGAAAATAATTTTACATTGTTGTAAAATTTGATAATATTAAGATAATGTTATATATATATATTTTTAATAAATAATAAGAAACATTTTTTTCCTAAGAATTAAACGTATTTTATAAAATGATATAATAATAAAATAAATTAACTTTCAACCATTTTTTTTCTTCCTATTTAAATTATTTAAAAAAAAAAATCATAGTCTTTAAAAATTTTCAAAAATCTAAATCATTTTAAAATGAAACAAAACCCTTAAATTCATATTTTAGGGCACACAAACCTAAATCTGGATAATATAAAACCTAAACTATTTGAAATTTTGAAGAAAGTACTCTAAAACTTTTTTTTTTTGAGGTTTTCTGGTCATTTTTTCTATTTGATTTTGCCCGAAATCTGGTGATGAATTGTTGGATCTGCAGATTTGAGTGGCTAAATCTAAATTTGTAGGTTTTTTTTTTTTTTTTTTCAGTAGGCTGAAACCATTTATGCATTCAAAAAGACAATTTAAACAACAGAAAATATAAATTTTGTCCAATCCCTGCCACAAAACCCAAAAGTTAGGAGCATTAGCTGGCATATTCTTAATCTTTCTCCAAAATCAATGAGTCAAATTTATTTATCATAACTTCCTTGCATTTATGAAGACATCTGTTAACATGTTTACTTTTTACATTTACCTAATAACATTATAAAATTACTGTAAGGATATTTACCTAAGTCCATACATGACTAAAGGCCTTCCAAGCCAAAACCAAACACCCCTCCTCCAAGCCAAAACCAAACACCCCTCCAATGCTCGCAAAGCATGGCTGGACGCCTTCCAAGCCACAACCAAACACCCCTCCAATGCTCGTAATGCATGGCTGGATGCCTTCCAAGCCACAACCAAAGGCCCCTCCAATGCTCGTAATGCATGGCTGGATGCCTTCCAAGCCACAACCAAACGCCCCTCCAATGCTCGCTGTAATAGCCTATCGGTGTTGATTAGTCATTGGTTATGTGGTTGTGCTAGTTACGTTGAAAGGCGTACACCTATTGACAATGGGCACAATTAATGATCTTTTAACCTTATTTAACCTTAAACCCTAATCTATGGCTATGCATTGAAGACGCTGGCATATTCTTAGTCGTCCTCCAAAATCAATGACTCAGATTTATTGTTCATAACTTTCTTGCATTTATCAAGGCATCCATTAACATGTTTACTTTTTTAACATTTACGTTTTATATTGAAGGCATTTGAGGGCACCCGTTGCTACCTTTCTCCATTCTCAACCGCGAGTTAACCATTGTGCTAGTGATAAATACAGTCAATGAATCGTACAACTTCGAAAAAACAAAAGTACAAATTGGAGAGGGGTCCAATGTTTTGTATGAATATTCAAATGTCTCTCCGAGAAAGTCGCGGCATGTGCCAATGGACTTACCCAACAGAGCCAGAGTCTATATAACTTGCAATGACAAGAGGCAAGCTTAAGAAGGAAATAGTAGTCACACAAAATAAATGGCTGTGATTTCAATCATTAACTTCCTAGCTACTATAAAGACATCCGTTTATGTGTTTACTTTTTTACATTTACCTAATCATATTTAAAAATTACTTTGATAGCTAATTGATTGCCACCTAAGTGATTAACAGAAATTAAAATATAAACACGAGATAAATGAAGCTCAACAGTGTATTTGTTAATCAATAATAAAATTTAATATATTCTTTTAAGGATTCTTTTCATCTTATCAACCTTTCTACGTTGATCAGCCACAATTATGTGGCTGTGCTAGTGGCTGGAATATTCTTAGTAGTCACACAAAATAAATGGCTGTGATTTCAATCATTAACTTCCTAGCTATTATAAAGACATCATTTTATGTGTTTACTTTTTAACATTTACCTAATCATATTTAAAAATTACTTTGATAGCTAACTGATGCAACCATAAGTGATTAACAAAAATTAAAATATTAACACCAGATAAATGAAGCTCAACCATTTATTTGTTAATCAATAATAAAATTTAATATATTTTTTTAAAGATTCTTTTCATCTTATCAACCTTTAGTACAACTTCGAAAAAACAAAAATACACATAACATCACATCAATGTGACCACGTGCAAATTGGAGAGGGGTCCAATGCTTTGTGTGAACATTCAAATGTCTCTCCGAGAAAGTCGCTGCATGTGCCAATGGACTTTACCCAACAGAGCCAGAGTCTATATAACTTGCAATGACAAGAGGCAAGCTTAAGAAGGAAATAGTAGCCACGATTAGGAAGGCAAGTCTCAGCCTGTGAAAGGAGATATGGGAGCCCTCGGGATTCTTTCCATCTTCTCTGTGATTGCGTTTCTTGGGAGTTTTTCCAATGTGGATGGTCACAGGATTTTGAGATCATGCAAGACTGGTGCTCGCTTGAAATCCCTCTCGAAATCCAGTGTGGAGAGTCGGGATTCCGGGGTTGTCAATGTTCCGACGTATCTCAATCGGGCCGAAGCAGAGAGAGTTTCGGCTGCTTGCTGGAAGCAGGCTTGGTTGCTAGCTGCAGCGCCCAGGATTGACAACGCCACGGTAATTAATGGAGAGAGCACGTTTTTTTATTTTTTTTCAATTTTTGCAATGAGATGAGTGTTTCTTGAGTCTTTTGTTTGTTGGTGGCGCGCAGGTCCCGTCGAATGGCCGCTTATTCTATGTTACAGACTATGGCGCCGATCCGACTGGAACCACGGACAGCACGATGGCCCTCTTGGACGCAATCAACGAGGCCTTCAAAGTAGCCACGAGACCGCAGACTATGTCCGGTGTACAAGACCTCGGAGGCGTAGCGATTCATCTCGAAGGAGGAAATTATCTCATCAGTGAACCTCTGCAGCTGCCTGCAAGAGGAGGCGGCAATGTTTTGGTAATGAAATGAAATGAAAACTGTGTGTTATTGTTGAGTACATTGCAGGCATCACGACACGAAATACTAATTGGGTCCATGCGTACAGATTCACGGGGGCACCCTGCGGGCTTCTACAGATTTCCCAAGGGATCGTTACTTGATCGAGCTATGGTCC
>JZKD02S0269749.1:110044-133936 GCA_000966675.3 Picea glauca
AGGGCCTGCGTTCTTTATTGTAACGAGTTTGAAAGAATGATCCATAATTATTATTATCAAAAATCATGGGAGCAACATAATACCCCAACTTTGGAAGTCTTTATTATAATTTTATTTTGATTGGAAAGTTCTATTTATACTCAAGTTATATATAATTTTATTTTGATTGGAAAGTTCTATTTATTTTGAGAGGTAATAATTTTGTGGCATCATGCTTATAGATTAACTATGTAAGCAAGTTCGTACATTTATTGGCTTTGAAGTGGTATAGGTATTTGTTTTCGTTCTTTGAGCATTCGAGGCAGAGTTTAATGGCTGTTAGTTGTGTATATTGTTTTAATAAATTATTGAAGTAAAATTTGGTAAAGCGATTTTTGTAGAAAAATAAACCAAGTGTTAGTCATTGAATTTGTCATGACTTTTCATCCACAAATTACCCTTTTCTACCATGCTTTGTTTCTCTAACTTTCCCCTTTCACTCATTTCTTCTATACCTTATGGTGTGTTTTTTATGTTTTCTTGAGCATTTTTTTGTCATGTATTAGTGAGATAATATTTGAATTTAGATAATTTGAGTATCTCCCATCGGATTTGGAGCCAATTTCTATTAGTTTTGAAAATTTGAAATAAAAGAAAGGCGCTCTAAGAATATTGTTATTCTTGTAGCACCTAAAATCATGATTGATTTGAATGTTTTCAATCCCGAAAAATCATGTGAGTGGTTATGAGATTATGTTTGAGATCCAATAATGTTAAAATATTATAATTTCATCAAAATGAGAATCAGGATGATGATCTAGGAGGATCGAGTTTGTACCTGCCAGTGTTTACATCAAATTGAGGTTTTTGGGCCACGTTTTAAAACACGAATAGTGATGATTTAGAATTGTGTTAATATCTACATGGTGACCTAACAAGTGTTCTAAATATAAAAGAGGCTTCTTTATATCGTTTGATTGTCCAAGAAACTCTAGAACGGCCATCCGTTTAAAACCCGAGCACATGCAGGTTAACGAGTACAATGGCTCCCAAAAAAGGTGAACAGATTAGTCGATTAGAACTTGAAGGAGTAGAATTGCTTGAAGCATTGATCCAGATTATTTTCGGAATGAAATGAAAGAAGAGAATGAAATACACATAAAAATTGCCAGAAACAGAGAAATACATCAATACATGATTTCTATTAATGAAAGAAATATACAAAGACAGTAAAATACAAAGTGCGAGACTCGTTAGAATGGTGACAAATTTCTCTCTGAGAAGAGATGTGACGACTACACTCATTCGCCAAAAGATGATTACAATGAGGGTCTGAAGGCATTTTTTTGATAAACATGAATGCCCAAAACCTAGACATCCAAAAACCTAACCCTAGGAGATGAAGTGCCAAAAGTCAAGTGGGCCTTGTTGGCGTAAGCTAGTACATTAACTTCTCGGGGTCATAACATTTACATACAATCTTCGTTTTAGGCGTGTGATAGCCCGTTGGAAAGGTATTTTCAAGAACTGTGCATTATGTCATCAAACTCTCACTCTGTATACAGTTTGAATGTGGCAAGACAAGGAAACATTGTTTAGAGCCCCAAAACAAACCTGGAAGTACATAAAGATGTATTGACATGAAAACTTCCAAAATAAGCCAGCTGAAATAGGTGGGCGACCACCAATATCCACCTAGATGCTGTGTAGAGATTCATAACAACCCCATAAGTGCATAACCCACAATTACAAAGAAATTTCCCCATTATAGAGAAACATGGTGAACTAAAAACTGTCAAGATGAACCAGTTGGAATTTAGAACAGGTGGGTGGCCACCAATATCCACCTGGATCAATCCTCCCCCCTTAGAAATCAATGGTATCCATAATTGCGTTGAGTGCCCGGGGAAGAGGGGAAATCATTTTCTGAATCTGAATCTCAATGAGTTGCATGCCTTGTTGGAGAAGTTGTGATGCTTGGTCTGTGGAAGGCTGTCATGAACTTGTTGCTTGCAGGGTTGAATATGTTCCACCAGCCTGTTGTCTCTAGGCTTGATGGGGCATTGTGTAGGAACCATTGTATGTGAAGAAACAATATATTTTTTCTCTTCTACAATATGCTTCTGCTGGATAGAAGATGTTGAGGCTATAGTGGTTGTAGTGGCCTTCTGTGCATCCTTTGAACATACTGTGAAGAGGATGAATTTTGTAGTATGAGAGATTACCTTGTGGCACTATTTTGGTGGAACATAGTCGAAACTACCTCTGGTGTCCTATAGAGATGACTTCTGAGAGTAATAATGACACTACGAGGTCGAGACTCATAAACATCATGACATTTCCACATATATGGTTGGCCCAAAACAACATCACAGACATCGAGAGAGGAAACATCACACACTACCTCATCTTTGAAGTGTTGGATGGCATAGGACATGCAACACTGCTGGTTGGCAAACAAATCTCGTCCTTGATGAAGCCACCTGATGTTGTATGGCTGCAGGTGTGGTGTTGTTGAAAACCCAAACTGTTTGACCACCTCATCTAAGATGAGGTTCTTTTGGTTGTCACTATCAACAATGAAATGCAACGGGGTCCCCTTCACCCACATCTGTGAATGGAAGAGGCGCTCCCCCTTTTTAGGATCTACTAGTTCTTCTGGTTGAATTGTTGTGGTCATGAAAATAGTAGTAGGGTATGCATCAATGATCTATCCATTTTCAATATTTTCTGGATTAGATTATGAATTAGGGTTTGGCTCCTTGTCTTTGATCTTGGCCACCAATGACTATTTCGAGCAACATTCATCGATGTTGTGCCAAGGCATTTTGTAGAAGTTGCACCACTTCCCAGTGTCATTCTTCATCTTTCCTTTACTCTTATTTTCATGTGTCTTGGACTGGTTGTCGGGAGGCTGTTGGTTAGGTTCGTCTTTACCATGCTTTGGTTGTTGCAGATTTGCAGACCCAAACTCCCATTTGTTCTAGTGCCTAAATTTCTTCTTGATTTTGACAGTATATCGATAGGCAACTCCCAATGATGAGATGTTTAGGAAATCCATTTTGGTTTGGATGTACCTATGCAGAGCCCCACGATATTTTAGAACCATATGTCACTCAGAGTCTTTGATACCCATCTTGGTGTGCAAGGTATGGGAAGTATTTGTGAACTCCGACAGTATTTGGCTCTTCTCTTGCCACAGTGTGGTCCATCTCATGTACTGGTCTTCATAGTTATCAATAGGGTAGTATTGTTCCTTGATTGCATCCACAAAAAAATCCCAAGCGGACTCGACCCCATATATTCCAGATTCCTCTGTGGAACTTTGCTCCCAGTAAGTTTCCCACCAATGTTTGACATGGGGGAGAGACTTGAGGAGTTAAAAGGTGATATTTTCCTTGTCAAAAAAATTGTGAACAGAGAAATAACCTTCTAGCAGATTCAACCATTTTTCTAAAGAATCTGCATCTATTTGATCTTCAAATACAAGAATATCAAAATTAACTTGTACCTTGAAGTAAGAGGTTCCTCAAAAGTGGTCGCTTGATGAATATGCGCTTGTTTCTATCGGAATGCATTGAAGGATGTTTCAAGGCAGTCGGATTTATTCCTAGAGACGGGCTCTCTTGATTATTACATATAGATTCTGCCAAGGCATTAAGGCACTTAGTTTATATTTTACAATAAGCATCCTGGATTATAGCTGTTGAAAATATTGTCATAGTTTTGATAATAGCTGTTGAAAATATTATCATGATTTTGATAATAACCTGATCATTTCAAACAATTGCAGAGGGCCTGCGTTCTTTATTGTAACGAGTTTGAAAGAATGATCCATAATTATTATTATCGAAAATCATGGCAACAACATAATACCCCAACATTGGAAGTCTATTATAATTTTATTTTGATTGGAAAGTTCTATTTATTTTGAGAGGTAATAATTTTGTGGCATTATGCTTATAGATTGACTATGTAAACAAGTTCGTACATTTATTGGCTTTGAAGTGGTATAGGTATTTGTTTTTGTTATTTGAGCATTCGAGGCAGAGTTTAATGGCTGTTAGTTGTGTATATTGCTTTAATAAATTATTGAAGTAAAATTTGGTAAAGCGATTTTTGTAGAAAAATAAACCAAGTGTTAGTCATTGAATTTGTCATGACTTTTCATCCACAAATTACCCTTTTCTACCATGCTTTGTTTGTCTAACTTTCCCCTTTCACTCATTTCTTTATGGTGTGTTTTTTATGTTTTTTTGAGCATTTTTTTGTCATGTATGAGTGAGATAATGTTTGAATTTAGATAATTTGAGTATCTCCCATGGGATTTGGAGCCAATTTCTATTAGTTTTGAAAATTTGAAATAAAAGAAAGGCGCTCCAAGAATATTGTTATTCTTGTAGCACCTAAAATCATGATCGATTTGAATGTTTTCAATCTCGAAAAATCATGTGAGTGGTTATAAGATTATGCCAGAGATCCAGCAATGCCAAAACATTTACAATTTCATCAAAATGAGGATCAGGATGATGATCTAGGAAGATCGTGTTTGTACCTGCCAGTGTTTACATCAAATTGAGGTTTTTGGGCCACGTTCTAAAACATCAATAGTGATGTTTAGAATTATGGTAATATCTACATCGTGACCTAACAAGTGTTTTGTAGATAAAAGAGGCTTATTTATATCGTTTGATTGTCTAGGAAACTCCATAACGACCATCAGTTTGAAACCCTAGCACCTGCAGGTTAACGAGTACAATGGCTCCCAAAAAAGGTGGACAGATCAGTCGATTAGAACCAGAAGGAGTAGAATTGCTTGAAGCATTGATCTAGATTATTTTCAGAATGAAATGAAAGCATAGAATGAAATACACATAAAAATTTCCAAAAACTGAGAAATACAACAATACATGATTTCTATTAATGAAAAAAATATAGAGAGACTGTAAAATAAAAATTGCAATACTCGCTAGACTCGTGGCAACTTTATCTCTGAGAATATATGTGACGACTATGCTCATTCACTAGAAGCTGATTACAATGAGGCTCTGAAGGCATTTTTATGAGAAACATGAATGCGCAAACCCTAGACATCCAAAAACCTAACCCTAGAAGATGAAGCGCCAAAAGTCATGTTGGCCTTGTTGGCGTAAGTTAGTACATTAACTTTCTGGGGTATTAAATTTTGCATACAATCTTTGTTTTAGGCGTGTGATAGCTCGTTGGAAAGGTATTTTCAAGAAATACACATTATGCCATCAAACGCTGACTCTGTCTATAGTTTGAATGTGAAAATCTAATAAAACATTGTTTAGAGCCCCAAAACGACCCTTGAAGTACATAAAGATGTATTGACATAAAAAAATCCAAAATAAGCCAGTTGGAATAGGTGGGCAGCCACCAATATCCACCTAGATGTTGTGTAGGGCTTTAGGACAACCCCGTAAGTGCATAACCCACAATTACAAATAAATGTCCCCATTACAAAGAAACATGTTGAACTCAAAACTGTCAAGATGAACCAGTTCGAATTTAGAATGGGTGGGTGGCCACCAATATCCACTTGGATCAATCCTCCCCCCTTAGAAATCAATGGTATCCATTGTGTTGATTTTCTGGGGAAGAGGGGGAAGCATTTTCTAAATTTGAATCTTGGTGAGCTGTGTGCCTTGTTGGAGAAGTTGTGTTGCTTGGTCTATGGAAAGTTGTCACGAATCTGTTGCTAGAAGGGTTGAATATGTTCCATCGACCTATTGTCTCTAGTCTTGATAGGGCATTGTGTAGGCACCATTGTTTGTGAAGAAACAATATCTTCTTTTTCTTCTGCAATCTGCTTCTGTTGAATAGAAGGTGTTGAGGTTGCAGTGGTTGTAGTGGCCTTCTGTGTATCCTTTGAACATACTGTGAAGATGATGAATTTTGCAGTATGAGAGATTACCTTGCGACACTATTTTGGTGGAACAATAGTCGAAACTACCTCTGGTATCCTATAGAGATGACCCCTGAGAGTAATAATGACACTACGGGATCGAGATACATAAACATCATGGCGTTTCCACATATATGGTTAGCCCAAAAAAACATCAAAAACATCAAGAGGGGAAACATCACACACTACCTCATCCTTGAAGGGTTGGATGCCATAGGACATGCGACACTACTAGTTGACACAGAGATCTCGTCCCTGGTGAAGCCACCCGATGTTGTATGGTTGTAGGTGTGGTGTTGTCGACAACCCCAACTGTTTGACCACCTCAACTAAGATGAGGTTCTTCTGGATGCTGCTATCAACAATGAAATGCAATGGGGTCCCCTTCACCCACGGCAGTGAATGGAAGAGTCACTCCCCCTCTTTAGGATCTATTAGTTCTTCCAGTTGAATTTTTGTGGTCACGACAACAACAGTAGGGTCTGCATCAATGATTTGTCAATTTTCAATATTTTCTGGATCAAATTCTGAATCAGGGTTCGACTCATTTTCTTTGACCTCGGCCACTAATGACTGTTTCGAGCGACATTTATCGGTGTTGTGCCAAGGGATTTTATGGAAGTCGCACCACTTTCCAGTGTCATTCTTCATCTTTCCTTTACCCTTCTTTTCCCGTGTCTTGGACTGGTTATCGGGAGGTTGTTGGTTAGGTCGATCTTTACCATGCTTTGGTTGTTACAAATTTGTAGACCTGAACTCCCATTTGTTCTATTGCCTAAATTTCTGCTCAATTTTGACGATGTATCGATAAGAAACTCCTAATGATGAGATGTTTAGGAAATCCATTTTGGTTTGGATGTACCTATGAAGAGCCCCACAGTATTTTAGAACTAGACGTCACTTAGAGTATTTGATACCTAGCTTGGTGCGCAAGGTATGGAAAGTATTTGTGAACTCCAACATTGTTTGGCTCTTCTCTTGCCGCAGTGTGGTCCATCTCATGTATTGGTCTTCATAGTTATCAACAGGGTAGTATTGTTCCTTGACCACATCCACAAAAAAATCCCAAGTGGGCTCGACCCCATATATTCCAGATTCTTCTGTGGAACTTTTCTCCGAGCAACTTTCCCACCAATGTTTGACATGGGGGAGAGCCTTGAGGAGTTCGAAGGTGATCTTTTCTCTGTCGAAAAAATTGTGAACATAGAAATAACCTTCTAGCATATTCAACTATTTTTCTAAGGCATCCACATCTATCTGACCTTCAAATATGTGAATATCAAAATTAACTTGTACCTTGAAGGGCGAGGTTCCTCTAAAGTGGTCACTTGATGAAGATGTATTTTTTCTATCGACGGACGTTGAAGGATGTGGGAAAAATTCTCCATCATTTCGTCCCTCTATCGTGCGGGGGCTTTCTTAAGAAACAGATTAATAGAATCTTATGCTTTGTCGTTTTTCTTTTTTTTCCACCATAGAGGGTTTATTGGGCATGCGAGAGCAATTTTCCTCAAGAGATACAAGCTCGAGACCCAACTTGCTATACTCAGACCTCGTCGGGGACATGCACTGAAAAATGATCAAGAGCAGCCTACTTTGATACCACTGATCCGAATTATTTTTGGAACGAAATGAAAGAAAAGATATTATAATGAAATAAACATAAAAATTGTCAGAAACAGAGAAATACAACAATACACGATTTCTATCAATGAAAGAAATATACAGAGACTGTAAAATACAGTGTTCTAGACTCGCTAGAATGGTGGCAACTTTATCTCTGAGAAGAGATGTGACAGCTATGCTCATTGGCCAGAAGATGATTAAAATGAGGCTCTGAAGGCATTTTTATGATAAACATGAATTCCAAAACCCTAGACATCCAAAAACCTAAGCCTAGGAGATGAAGCGCCAAAAACCATGTGGGCCCCGTTGGGGTGAGTTAGTACATTAACTTCTCGGGGTTGTAACTTTTTCATGCGATATCCGTTTTAGGCGTGTGATATCCCATTGGAAAGAAATTTTTGAGAACTATGCATTATTTCATCAAACTCTGACTCTATCTATAGTTTTATTGTGGCAAGCCAAGAAAACATTGTTTAGAGCCCCAAAACAACCCTAGAAGTACAAAAAGATGTATTGACATGAAAACTTCCAAAATAAGCCAATTGGAATAGGTGGGCGACCACCAATATCCACCTAGATTCTGTTTAGGGCTTCAAGACAACCCTGTAAGTGTAGAACCCGCAATTACAAAGAAATGTCCCCATTACAAAGAAACATGATGAACTGAAAACTGTCAAGATGAACCAGTTGGAATTTGGAACAGGTGGGTGGCCACCAATATCCACTTGTATCAAGCATGCCCTGCGATCATGCAAAAGTTTAAAAATGCATGGTGGTTCAAGTTTTGTTGTACATTCCAGGGATACCAAGAATATATATCCATGATTTTTGCACATAATTTCGATGGATTTGAGATAGTGGTAAGTAATGTGTTGATACACGTGACAAAAAATTCAAGTAGAGTTGCATGTATATTATCCATGTATTGAGAAAGGTGGTGGAAAAAGGAAATGATTTCTGTTGATCTTGTCAATCATTTTATGGTTCCACAACATCAAAAACCTAATTGGAACCAGGACATTCCACATAAATGGCTAAAAGAGGAATGGAAAATTTTTCTGGCAATAATTCGAAGGTGCATTACTTGTGAAGGGAGGTTCTCTATTGTTCATTGTTATCATATAAGATTGTTAATTCACTTAAATGGAAATATCCCTTTGTTTTTTCCTTTTTATTTGATGAAATTCTTAACAAAAATGTTCAAAAGGGTACAAACTCATCCTACAACTGTTGATAATACTTTGTTTCATCAAGGCTTCATTAAAAATCTGGTTGTGTATGCATTAAGAGAGCTTCAAATTTCCTGGAACTGGTTACTTAGTTCATTAAGTCTTGAAGAAAATGGATCAAAACAAAGGGCCACTCTAGAAAAGAAACCCATAACAAGAAAAATAGATCCCAAAGATTTTGTAAAGTCACTAGAAGACTCCCATATATCTAAAAGGACTAGGTCTTGTAAAAGGAAATATAAGTTGTAGCAAGAAATCAAAATAATCAAGAAATTGATTCCGCCATTTTGAAGCATGAAGTTAAAGGTTTTGACAAAGTTTACACTAGAAATATGGAAAAACAAATAGCAGAGCAACTGAAGGAATTCAAACTGGAACCTGAAAAATAATATCATGATGAACCTGTAGGGAAGATCACTAATAAAAATAGAGTAAGCTTGATAAGGGAAAACAAGTTGCAAATTACAAAATCAGGCCTAAAACTAGGGAAAACAATAAACTAAGGCTAAATTCTAAATCCTTATTCAAGCCTTCTCTGGAAAAGGACAATCTAATTGTTCTTGATGATGATACAGATGAGAAGACAACATAGAAAAAAAAGAGAACAAAGAAACAATTTCTAATGAAAAACAATAAAGCCTATAGCTGAGATAGAGAAAGAGCTTATCTATATCCCACAAATATATGAGCTACTAGACATATAAGAAATACAAATTTCAAAAAATTATGCAAAAAAGGAAATTCATAGAGGTTCATCTTCAAAAGGACATAGGTATGGATTTAGAGCAAGAAAGCTTAAGTTATATATTAATCTAAATAGACCTGCACTAGAGGAAATTCCATAGGATATTGCAAAAAAAACCACAGATACGTTGACACCTGAAGAGTATGAAGCCATCATTGTAGATATTAGGCAACAAAATCAGAAGTTAGTAGTGCAGAATCTGAATCACTATGTTTTAGTCATTTTCATTGATCTCACTTTCCCAACACACAGAGGTGAATTTTAAAAAAGAGAAAGATGTTTTTGTCAAGAATAGATTGATTAAAAAAAACCTCTCTATGTTTACAACATCTATCACGGTTTGAGATATTCAAATAGATCTTTGAGGCCTACTTTTCAGGATTTTTCCAAAATCAGTTTCTTGTTTTAGACACTAACTTTGGGCACGTTCTCCAAGAAACTGGAGACGATTTTTTAAAAAATTGGAAGAGGTTTTTTTCAAGAACGGGTTGATTTAAAAAAAAAACTCTCTCGGTTTTTACACAATTATCACATTTTGAGAGATCCAAAGAGGTCTTTGAGACCTATTTTTCAGAATTTCGCTAGTCTATTTCTTGCAAAAATGCTTGATCAATCTCATATCCTATTTTTTAGGGATCTTGAAATCAAATATTTGGATACTTTGAGGATTTGTTGCATCATATCTATGAAGAGATAGGCTTCTTATTCATTTTTGAAGTATAGAGGATAGGTTTTGACCCCTATTTTCACTACCCTAGCTGTAGTAGTATATTTGACATAGATTTGTCCCAGATTTGGAGTTTCAGTTGCCAAATTTCATGAAGATGATCACCAATTCGAATTTTCTTCCTTGATTTCTAGATATTATAGATAGAGTTCACTACCTAGAAGATTGTAATGTGGTTAATAATCATATTTCTATATAAACATGAAGTAAAGATGAATTTAGAGGGGGTTGGAGTGGTGGTATTTTGGAAAACTTTGTTTCTCATTGTAAAGAATAAGACTTATTTCATTTTGCACTAAATGGAAAAGGCTATGTGATGGCTAGACTTCTCCTCTTATATTTTATTCTTTCTTTTCTTACTTGAATGCATATTTATCTTCTGCGAAGAATTTAATATATATCCTTTTATGATTAAAGCTAGTAAAGATTTTGTTGATTGCTTATTCATTACCTGATTTGTGTTTAAGTACATGTTTCTTGTTCTCGAATGCTATTTAGGATCAATAATTTCCTATGTGAGTGAACAGATTGGAAACTTACATATATATGTATTTTATGTTATAATATGTTATCTAATTCATCAAATTGACTACCATTTACTAAGCAAGTGTGATAGGAACTTGTTCTTGTGATCTAAGATTGATATTGTTATTTTTACCTATTGCTTAACTCTCAAACCAATTTAAAAACCACAAACATACTTATAATCATAAAACATTGCAATAACCGAGGTGCCCTAGATTTCCCTTTAGTAGTCAAGTGCAAACAACAAGGATCAAATCTCTTGGTTGCATTATTTCTACTTGATCAACTGAAGTGCATAGAGGTTTGAAATATTTTATATATTTCTTCCCATGTTTTATTAAAACCTTTGTACTTCTATTTATTAAGTTGTGTCTTGGAGGTGAGCATACCAAAGCTCCATTTTCCTTAGTGCCTCATTTTTTTATTAGCGAGATGTATTGTATTGTTCCAACACATATCTTCTTGGATTTTGAAGGGAATTTTGTAGATGGACTAGAATACTTGTTTGGCTAGTAATGATTTGGTAAGGATTTATACTAAGTATGATCATTGTTATTAATGGATTCATAATAAGTTGTGTTGACCTCTCAAAGATAAGTAAATCTCCTGGTTTTAAACACATAATGAAAACAATTAAAGTGAAACTTTTACAATGTTTGTTACTCCAAAAATATAATTAGAACATGATTTAAAATTTAGATATTTTTAGTTTACATTCCCTTCCATATGTTTACCTCACTAATTAATATTCAGTCAAATAAAGTAACAATGGATGTTATTTATTTACTATGAAAATGTCTTTTAAAATGTTTAATTATTAAATATGCTTACAATGCTTTAATATTTTTTTAAAGAGAAAATAATGCCAAAAGTATATGTGACACTTATTATATAATATATTCCCTCCCTGCATGCACGAAACATAGATCTTTATCAATTCTCTATCTAGTGATTCACTTCCAAATATCTATGAGTTGGATTTCCAATGGTAACCAATGTGAAATGACCGAGTGATAAGTTGTTCCGATATTGAACTAGTTTTATGGATGCATTGTTAGATATGAATCACAGGAATCAAACACACCCACTGCCTCGAGTAATATCTAACACCCAATTTCATATAATTCATTGCTATGTGAATTTGCTCAAGCTTTTCTGTAAATTTTTCTTTTATTTTCTTGCACTTATGGAGGTTGCAATAGTCCTGATACAATATATTATTTAGAACAAAAAATATCTAGCAGGAAATGACAAAATAATAATGATATATCCAGAAAAATATCAGAAGAACACCAAAATAACACCAGAAAGAACAAATTTATTATGATAACAATGTTCACTTGGCTCTTTGAGGGGGAAACCTCTAGCAGAGCAGATCTCTATTACAATAATCTCCTAGACAATATATCCAATTCCTCCTACTCTTATTTATACTAATTCTATCTTCTAAGGAAACTTCTAGAGGAATATCTTTCTAGAAGCGAAAGCTTCTATTAGGTCTTCTTACATTGACTTATTCCTCTTTATTTATTAGGCCTTATTAACTAATGTCAAACTTTATTAAATATAAAACATATCCTACTAACTAATGACCCATGGAGAGCGGTTAGGATCGGATCCTAGCATGCCCCACCCCTTCAATAGCAACCTTGTCCTCAAGGCTACAAGTGCAGAAACTATTGAAGTATGGTCGCGGGTTCCCAGGTTGCTTCCTATGGTGATGTGTCCTTCCACTTGATCAACACTTCCTTGATAGTGCGGCCACACAACTAACGTTCAGGGTTATTGATGATTGCTTTTGGTTGGAGCCATAGGGAACCTTCTTCATCTAATTCTGATAGGATGGTTTGGGCTCTACAATTTTGTCCCACCACTTTCTTCAGACATGAAACATGAAACACCGGATGGATTTTGGAAGTAGAAGGAAGAGACAATTTATAAGCCACATAACCAATACACTTGATGATATGGTAGGGTCCATAAAACTTAGGTATCGTTTGTGATGTCCTTGATCTTTGAGAGATGTTTGATTGTAAGGTTGGAGCCTGAGAAACACTTGATCACCTTCCTAAAAAATCATTTCTGAATGATGTTGGTCTTCCTATTGTTTCATGTGATTTTCATCCAAGTGGAGGTTATCCTTTAGAGTCACTAGAGTGGTTGTACAACCTTGAAGCATTGTATCAAATATTGGACCTTGGATGTGCCAGGAAGATAGGTAATGACTTTCCGTGGCCTTTGGCCATACACCACTTCATATGGGGTCATTTTAGTGGTCGTATGATAGGAAGTATTATACCACCATTCTTCCAAGGGAAGCCACTACACCCACTAGTGTTGTTTTTATGAATCAAAACAATGCAAGTAGGTTTCCAAACATTTGTTGACTACTTTTGTTTGGTCGTCAGACTGGGGGTGATAAGTTGTGCTTATGTTGAGTTGGGTGCCATGAAATTTAAACATCTCTTGCCAAAATGTTCTAGTGAAAGTTGCGTCACGATTAGAGACAATAGAGGTGGGCATGCCATGTAGCTTGAAAATATGATCAAGGAAGATTTCTGCTATGAGATTCAGTGTGAAAGGGTGAGGTAAGGGAAAAAAATATCATACTTGGAGAGGTGATCGACCACCGCCATGATGACAGAGTTGTTCTCGGATTTAGAAAGTCCCACTATAAAATCGATGGAGATTTCTGTCCACATAGAAGATGGAATGGGTAAGGGTTGTAGGACACCTGAAGACTTTACCATTTCACCTTTATTACATTGGCACACCTCACATTCTGTGACAAATTGAAGTATATCCTTCTTCATGCCTGCCCCAAAAAAAGAATGACAAGAACAAGCATATGTATTTTGGAGGCCCGAATGACTAACTATAGCTAAGGAGTGAAACTCATTTAAGATACTAGGCTTGAGTGCCGAGGAGGGTGACAGAACTAGACAATCCTTATATTGGAGAATATTATCCTGCCAAGTGTATCCAGTGGGAGGATTAGGGTCCTCTTGAAGATGTTGAATTAACGTGGAGGTAGTCTGGTGCATTAGCCATTCTTGGTGCACTTCTTCAATCCAATCAGGGACCGATAAAGATAAAGAAAAGACAAAGTCATCCTCCTCATGTTGTATTGACAACGCATATCCTACTATGTTATCTTTTCCCTTTTTGTAAATGATTTCATAATCATAACCCAACATTTTTTTAACCACTTATTTTATTCTGGGATGATAGTCCTTGCTCCAAAAAATATTTCAAGCTATGGTGATCTGTTTTAATATGAAAATGACGTCCCAAGAGATATGGTCTCTAGGTGTGCACCACATGGAGAATGGAGATCACTTTTTTTTCATACTTAGATCGGCCCAAATTGCGACCACTCAACGCTTGGCTAGTAAGTTCCAAGGGTCGACCATCTTGGTTGAGCACTACACCTATACTTGTGTCCGAAGCATCTGATTCCACCACAAAGGTTTTGTTGAAGTTAGGAGCTGCTAGGATAGGGGTAGTGCACATGACCCTATTTAAATCTTTGAAGGATTTCTCAGTAGCAGGTGTCCAATGAAATTCATTCATCTTAAGGAGGTCAGTCAAGGTCTTAGAAATTTTTCCATAATGGTTGACAAATTTCTTGTAATAGCCGGTGAGACCAAGAAAACCCCTTAAGCGCTTTAAGGTCGTGGGGTGCAACCATTCTTACATAGATTGTATCTTTTTGGGGTCCACTTTTACCTCATATATGTTGAAAATGTGCCCCAAGTATTCCACTTCGTTAGTGCCAAATGAAAATTTGGTATTTTTGACAAACAATTGGTTTTCCTACAACAAGTGAAGGAATTTGTCCACATGAAGACGATGGCTATCCCAGGTGCGGCTATAAATGAGGATGTCGTCAAAGAAGACCAATACAAACTTCTAAAGGTAAGGTTTCAATAGCTTATTCATGAGACTTTGGAAGGTGTATGGAGCATTGCAAAGGACAAAAGGCATGACCAAGAATTCATATTGTCCCTCATGAGTTCTTAAAGAAGTCTTTGGAATATCTTCATCCATTTGGATTTGGTGATAACCGGAGCGAAGGTCGAATATGGTGAATACACAGGCACCTTTTAGTTCATCCAACAAATCATCAATGACTGGAATGGAAAGTTTATATTTGATGGTCACTTTATTTAGGGCACGAAAATCATAGCACATGCACCAAGTACCTTCTTTCTTTAAAACTATCAACATTGGTGAAGAATATGGGCTAGTAGTAGGGAGAATTACCCCCGCCTCTAGTAATTCATGTACCATATTTTCTATTTCATTTTTCTAAGAAAAGGGATATCTATAGGGACTTACATTGCAGGGTTGACTTCCCAGAAGGAGAGGGATGTTATGATCATGCTCACCCCTAGAAGGAGGTAAGGTTATAGGAATATCAAATATCTTGGGGTACTTGTCCAAGATGAGTTGCAGGCTAGGAGGAACTACCTGAGAGGTTGGTTCAGTGACCTAGATGGCATTAAATTGAGCAATCACACCATGGTGAAATTTCTTCAAGAGTTTTTCCATCCCACGAGAGATGATAATTTCGGGAGAGCCCACTTAGAGACCCATGAGAGTATAGGGGTTATATTAATGGGTGAATCTAATATATAATTCTTAATAATCCATTGTGATTGGCCCCAGAGTGCAAATCCATTCCACGCCTAACACAATATCACAACCACCCATGGAAATAGAGAAAATGTGGGTTTTTCGATGGTAATCAGCCTTTGGAGTTTGACATTGTCACAACACCCCCCACACTTCATTGTACCACCATTAGTGATGAGGATTTGAAAATTAGAAACAAGGTGGATAAAAAAATGGATCTCACTAGCGAGCCTGCGATGAATAAAATTATGGGTGATACCACCATCAATCAACACCACAACTAGACTATGTTTAATGTAGCCCTTGATCTTCAATGTCTATGGCAAAGAAATACCTGAGAGTGCATAAAGTGAGATTACCGGGTCCACGGATTCCATTGGCACGACAACTGGATCTTCGACAAGATAACTTGATTGAGCCACCTCTTGCTCTAAAACCTCATCTGATGGGATGTCATCATAGGAAGAGTAAGTCGAGGTATCAATATGGAAGAAATTTTGTTTTCTATATTTATGAGCTGGTGCATACTTTTCATCACAATAGTAGCAAAGGCCTTGCTTGTGACATTTCACCATTTTTGTGGGAGAGACCTCTTGGACCTTCAAAGTTTGGGTCGGAGCAGGTGTAGTCCCTGGGCGAGGAAGGGTGGTAAATAGAGCCTTCAGGGATGGTGTCTGGAGGATGGTCTCTTCTTCCTTGGCTAATTGACATGCCTGCAACCAGGTAGTAGGATGATGCATGTTCAAATGAGCCTTGATAGCTTATTTTAGACCACTGATAAAACAATCAAGGTAAAATTCATCAGATAATACCTCAGAATGGATAACCATCTGTTCAAATGTCATGATGAAGTCTGTGACAGATCCAGTTTGGGGAAACTTAGTGATTCATCCAAAAAAAATTGATTTCCTATCAAAATGGGCACAAACGGATTTGGAGAATATGTTCCAATTGGGAGGTCCTCGATAAAATTTATTATTCCACTGCTACCACTACCAACATTCTTGATCCAAGTACAAAAACCCTACATGGATTTTGGTCTCATCATCTCAAATATCATGAAGGGAGAATTATTTTTTCATTTGAGAAACCCACTCAGCTGGGTTGGAACCATCAAATTTATGAATGTCAACTTTGGGCACCTTATTCCAAGAAGGTGGAGAACCCCAAGGGAAGCGGGAGGAATGAGTATGTTCATTATGAGAAGATGGAAGTTCTTTTGGGTTTGGCTCAACATTCTTACCCCTAAAGAGTTGCACCAATTTGTTGACTTGTTGGTCGAGGGTTGTGGTGAATTCATTGCAGAGGGAAGCCATGTTGTATTCAATTTGTTGTTCCAGCTGGGACATTCTATACTCGAAGATTTCTTGGGACTAAGAGGGAGTGGTAGGCATGGTGAAGGTTGAGGTAGCAACGGAGGTGTTGGGATGGGAAAAATGGGCTTAAAAATGATACGTGTCTGAGTGATTAGGACAAAGAGAGGAATCCAATGGGTTAGGTCTCAAGAAAGGCGTCCTATAGGGGGTTGGGTCTGCAGGAAAAAAAATACTTAAAATTGAAGGGTACTACTATGATCATAATGAAGAGAGGAATGCAATGGGAAAACTCACAAATAATGGTGTTGATACTCCAAACTGAATAATACTATAAAGGTAGAATGCCCAAATTCTTAATAGGACAAAATATATAGTAATTTATCAACCCCAATGCAGATGGAAAGGTTGCACTGCAATAGATCTTATATTTTCTTTCTTTGTTCTGTTCCCAAGGATTAGGGTTTGCAGGGAATATATAGTTAAGGGTTTTCCCTGTGCTATAGCTCTCTTATATATGTGTGGGGTTGAATAGTAGTACTCGACCCAATATCTTAGGGCACCAACTAAGGAGGCTAGATCGTACACTTATCCATACTACCCGACTACCCAGGTACTAGAGAGTCACTTCCCAAGTGTTATTCTTAGTGACACTATAGCAGTCAGGAGACCGATCCGTTTATCTACAGAGGTCTTCAGGATTCCTAGGCTGATCCATATATAGGTGTTGTCTAATGTGCTACCACTCGAAGGGGTACCAACAATGGTTACAAGGGTGGCCAATAGGTGTGAGCTTAAGAACCACTTGTATTTCTTGCATGTATGACTCCCTGAACGTGGGTTTATGCACATAACGATGGATCCCTGTAGATTAAATATGTCGGAATACGTCTCTACCCTAAAACAATTTATCCCACAAGTCTTTCCCTATAAAGAGCTCTAATACCACTTGCAATATTCCTGATATAATATATTGTCATTACCTAAAATATCTAGCAGGAAATGACATAATAATAATGATATATCCAGAAAAATATCAGAAGAACACTAGAATAACACTAGAAAGAGAAAATTTATTATTATAGCAATGTTCACTTTCCTCTTCGAGGGGTAAACCTCCAATAGAGTAGATCTCTATTACAATAATCTCCAAGACAAGATATCCAATGCATCCTACTCTTATTTATACTAATTCTATAAGGTAATAGATCTAATATAATAGCATGAAACAAAAATATTGCAGATAATAACAACGAAACAACACAATAGATGAAACCACGACACCAAATAATACCTTTATTGATAGGAAACAATGTTCACTTGTCTCTTCGAGGGGGGGAAATCCAACATAGTAGCACTCTATTACAATAATTATCAAGACAAAACTTATCATACACTCTACTCCTATTTATACTAAATCTATCTACCCAAAAGAACAATCTAGAGGAAGATCCTTCTAGAAGCAGAAGCTTCTATTAGGTCTTCTTACATTTGACTTATTATTCCTTATTGCCAGGCATTATTAATATTTTCATTTATTACATGGAAATATATTATTCTTCCTACGTGAGGGGTTAGGGAGGTTAGGTCCCTAACATGCCGTCCCCCTTAAAAAAAACCTTGTCTTTAAGGCTTGAGATGACGAAATTGTTGTAGAATGGTACTTGGCTCCGAGGTGGCATATGCTGGAGTTGTATCTTTCCACTGGAATAACATTTCCTTGATGGTGTACTAATAAAGATGACACTCATGTTGGTCCAAAATGGCTTGTGTTTGCAACGAGATGGAGGATTCTTCATCCAATTCGGGAAGGTTGGTTTGAGTTTGGCACTTAGTTCCAATCATCGTCTTTAAGCAGGAGACATGAAAAAAAATATGGATCTTAGAATCATTGGGAAAATCTAACTGATAGGCCACCCGTCCCATGCATTTGAGAATTGTATAAGGACCATAAAATTTGGGTGCCAGTTCCTAAAAATGGTCGGACTTGAGTGAAGTTTTCTTATAAGGTTGCAAACAAAGAAACACCTGGTCACCTTCAACAAATTGACATTTGGAGTGACATTTATCTACTTGTTGCTTCATGTGATTCTGAGTCATGACCAAATTGTATTTGAGAGTACGAAGAATAGCCTCTTGAACTGTAAGTGTTTGGTGAACTACCTGGACCTTTGAGACACCTGACATGTATGAGAGAACTGAAGGTGGATTTTTTCCATATACTGCTTCAAAAGGAGTCATCTAAGTAGCTGTATGGTAAGAAGTTTTGTACCACCATTCAACTAGTGGTAACCATTGAGCCCACTAATTTTTTCCTTTCAGATGTAAAATTTTTATTTGGCCATCATTATGGGGATGATAGGATGTGTTGAGATGCAATTGGGTGCCCTATAGCTTGAACAGTTCTTTCAAAAAATTGTTGGTGAAAGTGGGAACTGGATCAAAAACAATAGAATGAGGCATCCCATGCAACTTGAAGACATGATCCATGAAAAATTGAGCCACAATGGAGGCGGTAAATGGGTGTTGAAGAGAACAAAAATGATAATACTTGGAAATATGATCAATGACCACCATGATGACTGAATTATTTCCCAATTTGGGTAAGTCCATAATAAAATCCATAGAGAAGTACCTCCATATAGTGGGTGGATTCAAAAGCGGTTTTAGTGTGCCAGAAGCTTTGAATTTTTCTCACTTGTTGCATTGACAAACATCACATTCTGCCATAAAAGTGAAAACGTCATGTTTCATACCATCCCAGAAAAAAATAGTGATTGACCCTGTCATAGGTTTTGGTAAACCTTGAGTGCCCAGTTGTGGTTGTAGCATGAAGCTCAAAAAGAACCGTGGATTTAGGTTGCGACTGTTTACTTAAATAAAAATTGCCTTTGTAGCGAAGCTCATCATTATTCCAAGAGTACCCAAGGGAAACTGGATAAATGACTTGCAATTGTTGGATCATATGTGGAATTTTGGGTGCTTGTAGTCATTCCTGGTGAATATCATAGAGCCAATCTGGTACAATGAAGGAGAGGGAAAAAAAGGACCCTTCATATTCATATTTTCTTGAAAGAGCATCAACAACCACATTTTCTTTGTCTTTCTTGTAAATGATCTCATAATCATATCCAAAGAGCTTAGTCACCCATTTTTGTTGCTTCGTGGAGGAAGGTTGTTTCTCCAAATAATACTTGAGGATTTGATGATCGGTATTAATTTGGAAGCACTTCACCAATAGATAATGGTGCTAGAGATATACTACATAGATCATGAACACCAAGGGAAGGAGGGAGTCCCTAGGGAGTGGAAAAAACAACTTGATGTTTGGAGAGGATGGATTGGAGGTCCAGTGGCACATAAGGTGTCTTAGTGGCGTGAATGGAATGGAGTTGTGCAATAATGTCAGAATGACCTTTTTTTAGGATCTTTTCCATGCGATGGGAACCGATGATCTCAAGGGAACTTGTTGTGATGCCTTGGAACTTATATTGGTGGCCCTCTTGGTTGAATTGCATGGTTAATTCCTTAAAATCCATGAGAATGGGACCCAGAGTCCTAAGCCATTCGACACCCAACACAATGTCACAACCACCCATGTCAATAGTAAACATATGAGATTTCATGTGGTACTGACCAATTTGGAGACACATTTTCACAACGCCCCCCAAATTTCATGGACCCACCATTGGAAATCATGATTTGAAAATTATTGACTACATAGATATAACAATTAAGTTTCTTGGGAAATGCAGCGATGAATAAAATGATGGTTGCTTCCACTTTCAATAAGGATGATGACCTTCCAATTATTAATGTAACCAATTAGCTTGAGGGTTTGGGGAGCAAAGAAGTGAGTGAGAGCATTCAGGGAAATGATCGGTTCAACTTCGGGAGGGTCAGAAGGTGGAGTCATGTCAGTGGGTTCAGATGAATCGGCCACAGGGGGAGCCTCAACATCTTCTTCAATAACTGGTGGACGTATGGGATGACCCAGGTTCTACCTTGGTTCTCCAACAAAACCCTTATCACTGTCGACCCTTCTGGTAAGACAGAAGGCTACATCATGCACAAAGTGCACAATGTAGTCTCACAAGTGTCTGCTGTCATGGAAGGGATTGGGGTTGTTCTTATTACTTCTATTTATACTTAGCCATGCATTATATTACAATATTCATCAGATCCATTCTTTCATTTATTCATAACATTCATTCTACATATATTCTCTAGTGTATGTTGCAAGTAAATCCATTCATTCATTTTTCTAACCATTCGATCATAACTACAGAAATTGTAAAACATTCAGACACATTGCACACAGGGTTTTACCATGGTTCACCCCCCTGGGGTTACATACACAAATATCTTCTACTTCTTTTCTTATTCATTAAAAGGAGTTGTGTGCATTACATCATAATAGAGAGTAGTGAGGTGGACCAAGATCGCACCAAGATACACAACTTTCGATCTGACTCAGCTTCATCTCTAGATTTACTCCACCTGAGCTCCACAACCCTCAAAAAAGACTTCAACTCCAAAAAGGTTCTTCAAGTATGCAAAAAGTCACCAAAATATATCACAAAGCATAGATGGGATACACCGGTTCCTCATTCTACCTTATACTTCTTCTATTTATATTACAAAAATGGGTTAAACGCTTACAATATGACTCAAAAACCCTAACCCTAACATGGCTAGGTTTGTCCACATATGCGTTGGATTTCCGTAAATCCTATCACGCACACTTCTTTTCCTCAAAACATGGCGTCCTCTCCTTTTTAGTTCAATTTGCCTCATTTGCTACATTGTTCTCCCAAAGATTCTTGCTTCAACAGGGCCCCAACACTAACATGTGGCTCATCCCAAGCCACTCAGACTTAGTTTATCTTTTGCAGCGCTACCTCAAGTGCATGAAACTTATTTTCCAACTTTATCGCTTTCTCCTTCACCTATGCGCACTTTCCTGCTAGTATCTCCAACACCTATGTTGTCATGTCTTCTATCAACAATTTTCTTCTTTCTGCATGCACCTATTCTTAGTTGGGTTTCTCTGCTTGCAGTTATTCTATCATGCCTTCAACCTATTGCTGAAATGGATCCAAATGAGCCTACCTTTCTTGTTTCGCCTCTTTTGCAACATTTACTTTTGTTTGAGAATTCTTCATATCCTGTGCATGCTTCAATCTTAGGGATATGTCCATGGTCTTATTCCTTGTATTTAAGTCTTGAACCACAATGTTAACATTTTCCTCTCTCTGCTCCAGCTGCTGGATCTTCTCATCTTCCTCCATGTCGGTCCAAATATGTGCAGTATTCTCATATAATTCTGCCACTTCTTTTATCTCTTGCGCAATGTTATCTACCTGCGAAGTAGCCTCCTTCTCTCTTTGTTCCCATACTTATGGAGGTTTGCTCGAAGTTTTTTTTTTTTTGTTAAGTCCACTATCTCCTTTTTATACTTCTCCATTGTCTGTGCAATCTTATGTATCTTATCTTTTGTTGTTACCTCGTGTGCCTACAAAGTACAATATGTTCCTGTATACTTATGAAAGTTTCTTCTCCAGGTTATCTATGCACTTCTTCTCCTTCTCCTTCTCTAGTGTGATCTGCTCACAAGTCACCTGCAAAATCCACTTCACCTCTCAAGCGAGTGCTAGGTTGGTGGAATCCACCCTAGATCTAGACTATACGTCCTGCATCACACTCGCTTGTAATCCATATAACTCCTTCATGGGTATGTTTTCCAAAACCAAATCCATATGTTCCATGTCCTCCACTAGTTTCTGCGTTGTGTTGTCATCCACCTCCAACATCTCTTGTGTGAACTTAAACCGGTCACTGCTCATGACTATTGTTTGTACTGTCTCCTTATTCTCTCTTTGTTGGTGCCTTATGTACTTTTAATTTCTGCTGCATTGTGTTGGCCCCCAACAACTCCCCCTAAATTTTTACAAAATTTAAAGGGCCCCTATTAGAATCTTGATAATTATGATGAGCTACAAAATCAACATTTTCAAATAGTTCTATACCTTGGCTTGTTTTGGGACAAACTTAGGACATTCACTATAATATGAGACATTCATTACAAGAGTATATGTCAAAATTTAGAAACAAACATAGAAATATTAATTTAAACAAAAACGTTAATTTTTATCAACTGTTTACTTTCGTTTAAATTATGATTATGTGTTCTTTATTTCGCTCATTAGAAAGTTTGAATATTTTGAATAATGGGTTCAATACTTCATCAAATAATATCTTGGTTGGTTTCTTATTTTCATAAAATCATTTGGTGATGTTAATTAATTAAATTCTTTTTTCATTTTGCATTTCATTTCAAAATAAAAATAATAATAATAAAAAACAATTATCTATCATTTGTTTGATTTTGTAAAAAATCAAAATTAATATTTCTATCTTCTCCATTAACTTGAAGCTTCTCGAATTTTAAGATCATATTTGAAAGGAAATTATAAAGAATGTTTGTTTAGAACTTATAATTAGTTTAAATTCATTTTTGATTTTATTGTTCTAGATTTTGTTTTATTCACAATTTTTAGGTTATTAATTTATGTTTGTTTTTGTTTCACAAGGTTTCTATTATCAAATATTTGATACATATCTGATCATGGCTTGATTTTATTATCCAAATACGTTCAATATGATTGATCCAAAAATAATATTGGATTGCTACAAATAATTTTATGAGCAACAACAGATAAAATTTGGAAAGGCGTCAAGATCATACAGACGATTTTGCAGAACTGATTGTAGCCAAACTGTGAGGAATATGAAGAAACGGTTGAAAACCCATTTCCCAACTGGACCCATTTACCTTCTGCATAGAGATTGTCCCAAAACCATGCAGGATTTGAAATATATTTGTGTATCTTTACGAGACAAATTTCAGGTGGCGGAAATTAATAGTGACGCCCATATTGTTCATTCATTGTATAAATATATGAGAAAGATCAGAGCCATGGGATCGAAGAATTGGAGAGAAGGATTTTTATCCTTTCTCTTTTGTAAACTTTTTTTCTTTTCAAATGGAGTAAAGGATGGTTGAAATCTTTGGGAGAATGGATGAGTATTTTCAAAGAAGAATATGGAATTCTAGGTTGCTTAATGGCTTTTGTCTTGTGAGTAAAATGGTTTTATTTTCATTATAATATCTTCATATT
>JZKD02S0269749.1:139561-194573 GCA_000966675.3 Picea glauca
GAGAAGTATGAGTCATCACATAGACCTCATACCAGGTGCTAGTTTTTCGAACAAATCCACGTACAGGTTGATGCTGTAGGAAAACGAAGAGGTCAAGAGGCAGGTCCAAGATTTAATGGACAAAGGATTGGTCAGAGAGAGCTTGAGTCCATGTGTTGTTCCAACGGTACTCAGTCCAAAGAAGGATGGAGGTTGGAGAATGTGTACCGATTCAAGAGCGATCAATAAGATAACCATCAGGTATAGGTTTCCATTGTCGAGGATGGATGATCTGATGGATTGCCTGAGTGGGGAAAATTATTTTCAAAGATTGATCTAAAGAGAGGATACCACCAGATTCGCATGAGAGAAGGTGATGAGTGGAAAACAACATTCAAGACAAACGAGGGTTTGTATGAATGGCTAGTCATGCCGTTTGGTTTAACAAATGCACCGAGTACATTTATGAGGTTGATGAATGAAGTCCTGAGGGAGTTCATCGGAAAGTTTGTCATTGTTTATTTAGACGATATACTGATTTACAGTAAGTCGGTGGCTAAACACCTGAAGCATTTGGCCATAGTGATGAAAAAGCTACAGCAGGAGAAGTTGTTGATTAATATGAGGAAGTCCTCATTTATGAAGACATAACTCATCTATTTGGGTTTTTTTATTTCGGCAAATGAATTGAAGAGGGATCCAAGTAAGGTGGAAGTAATCAAGAATTGGCCATCACCAAGAAATATTTTCAAGGTGAGAAGTTTTCATGGACTAGCTAGTTTCTACCGGAAATTCATCAGGAATTTCAGTGGAATTAGCGCAGCGATGATGGACACAGTGAAGAAGTGGCATAATTCTTTTCACTGGACAACAAGGGTTGAGAAGAGATTCAATCTGTTGAAGCGAAAGATCACATAACAACCAGTTTTGGTGTTGTCGGATTTCATGAAAACATTTCAGGTGAAATTCGATGCGAGTGGGTACGGCATAGGAGCGGTCTTGAGTCAGGAGGACAAGTCGGTTGCATATTTCAGCGAGAAGCTGGATGAGGCGAAACTGAAATAATCCACGTATGATAAATAATTATATGCTATCATACAAGAAATGAAGAAGTGGAGGCATTACTTGATCCCAAAAGAATTTGTATTGTACAGTGATAATCATGCATTGCAGTTTGTGACTCAACAGGAGAAGTTGAATCAGAAACATGCAAAATGGGTAGAGTATATGCAGAATTTCACATTTGTGATTAAACACATTTCGGGTACTGCTAACAAAGTGGCTGATGCTTTGAGCAGGAAATGTTTGTTGTTGCAAGAGTTCTAAGTCAAAACATTGGGTTTTGATAATCTCAGGGACATGTACGCAGAAGATGCAGATTTTGGGGAAGCGTATGAAGCAGCTGAGAATCCATTTCTCAGAGATAGAAGCCCGTGGATAGATTATATGATCCAAGAGGGATTTCTATTCAAAGGCAATCAACTGTGTATTCTGAAATGCTCCATGAGGGAGAACTTGTTAAAGGAGAAACACAGTGGTGGATTGGCAGGACATTTTGGCCATGACAAGACATTCGCGAAGATGAATGAGTCATATTTTTGGCCAGGGATGCGTGCAGATGTCAAGAGGTTTGTTGACAAATGTCATATTTGTCATCATTCAAAAGGGAGAAAGCAGAATGCTAGTTTTTATCAACCATTTCCCATACCGGAGAGGCCATGGGAAGCGATAAGCATGGATTTTGTATTGGGTTTGTTGAGGATGCAAAGAGTATTTGATTCTGTCTTTGTAGTAGTGGACAGGTTTTTGAAGATGGCACATTTTATTCCATGCCAGAAGACCAGCGATGCGATGCACATCGCAAATCTATTTTTCAAAGAGATCGTTAGACTTCATGGATTGTCGAAAAGTATTGTTTCGGATAGAGACACAAAGTTCATAGGGCATTTTTGGAGGATGGTATGGAAGAATCTAGGAACTAACTTGGAGTTTAGTTCTGCTTATCATCCTCAGACGGATGGACAAACAGAGGTGGTGAACAAAAGTTTAGGATACTTACTGAGAAGATTGGCGATGGAGCACCATAGCAGCTGGGACAACATATTGCCACAGACAGAGTTTGCATACAACGATTCCGTGAATTGGAGTATAGGAAAGAGTCAATTTCAGATTTTGTATGGCACACAACCGAGAGGAGTTTCTGAATTGAGGGAATCAGAATAGATTACTACTAGCAGTGCTAGTGTAGAAGAATTTGCTGAAGTGATGAAAGAACTTCACAGTCAGGTGAAGGAACGACTGCTGAAATCAAGTCAGGAAGACAAGCAAAGAGAAGATCAACATCAGAGACAACTTTAGTTTGAAGTTGGTGATCTAGTTCTGGCACACTTGAGGAAGGAAAGGTTCTCGAGGGGAACATACAACAAATTAAATATAAAGAAAATCGGACCATGCAAGGTCTTGAGAAAATTTGGAGAAAATGCTTATGAGATTGAGTTTTCGGATGGCATCGGGATATCTCTGATATTCAATATCGTAGACTTATACCCATACAGGGCTAGAGAAGCAGAGACTACAACTGAGCAACCAATGATCCAGTGGATGAATCAAATGCCGATAGCAGAGAAGCCACGGATGGAATGCATACTGGACAAGAGAATGGGTAAGAAGACTAAGCGAAAGCAGTATTTTGAGTATCTGGTCAAATGGAAGAATCACCCAGTGAAAGATGCCAGTTGGGAAAGTGAAGCAGTCATATGGAAGCATGGAAAGACTGTACAGGAGCTCATGGACAAGAGCCCATGAAATTTTTCAAGCGAGGGAGTATGATGCAGGAGCATCGCCCACGTCAAGCGAGCCAACGCGGAAGTAGGAGACAGTTGGACAAGCCAACACAATTTCTTTTTGATTTCACCTTGAGATTGTTGCATGAGTATTTAATGAATACATTTATGAAAGCGCACTTTGTATATTGTATTTGGACCTTGAGCGGATAGCTCACGTCCTTAGGTAGATGAGGCATTTAATAGACTTAATGTAAAGTTAGATAGGAGTTTAATTCTAGATTTGATAGCTTTAGAGCGCAAGAGGGAAACGGGATATAAACACCCTCATTGTGCATTGTAACATTATCTTGAGCATCATTGAGAGCATTCAGGAGAGAAGAGCATGCAGAGAAATGTATGAAGAACACCCATGTACAGGCATTTGAATTAATAGAAAGAGTTCTGATTCAAATTCATGGCTGGTGTTATTCTCTGTGTATTTATGTTAATATGCTCATGAGTGTTTTCTTTCTGTCATACATTTGCTTTTATATGATGTGTATGTGATTTCATGGTTGAATAGAAGTCTGAGAGGAAATGTGAATGAGTTTCAAGTTGTTTCTCTAATTGAGCCAGAGAGTCCTGCAGGGAGTGCAGTTGAATTGTCCGCAAGGAGTGCGTTGACAGAAGGTTCAATTAGAGTTAGCTTTTGTTTTCATTCATCTCAAAAGTGTAGGGGCACAGTGTCGTGCAAGGAGTGGGCATGCCAAGATAAGTCTCAGAGTTGCGATTCTGAGCGAAGGGATTGAAATATTTCTGCTGCAGGAGTGCAGAGAGTCGAAGCTTCAACACTTAGGCGTTGTTGAAGATTTGCCGCAAGGAGTGCGTGCAAAGAGTTCTCCTGAAGGGACTCGAAAGTTGTGAGAAAAGCTTAGGAAGGATAGGCCTTCGAGTTCATCGAAGGACAATATAGATAAGTCATGCCTGGAAGGATTGCAAGGAAGAGACGCAGGTTGGTGAACAAGTCTCGTAGAGAGACACTTCTTGTTCGTAGATTGTGTAAAGAAGAGTGGACGGTTGGCATTCTCCAAGGAGAATCCACAAGTTTCTATGAGTTGTTAGATATCACAGAGGTGGCAGGAAGTCACAGTGCAAGCGCGAAGAAGGTTCAAGATCAAGACAGATAGAGCATTGATCCAAGACAGCTAGGGTCGTTGGATCCATCGCGAGATCGGCTATCGGAGTTTCATGAGAAAGGGATCGAAGATTTGGCCACAGGAATCCGATAGTGTGAGAAGCGATATCTCGAGAGTTACGTAAGTAGTGTGGGGACACAGGAGTTAGTGGAGTACAGGTGGCACCAACTATCGGGATCTCGCAGCGAGAAGTTCTGAAACTTGGGCATTAGGGTTCGCGATCCCGCGAAGTCCGAAGTCCTGATATTGGCATTTCAGCACATCGCGTGTCGGAGGTTGAAAATCCAAGTGGTTGGTGTCGCGAGTTGCGAAGACGCGATAGAGCCGAAGTCCTGATAGCGAAGGGAGGAAGTCAACATTGACTGACATCTCGAGTCTCGGGTATCCGAGAGTATAGTGATCAGTAGAGAACTTGCGAAGCCGCAAAGTTTCGATCCTCCAAGTGTAGAAAAGGGGATCGAAGAGAAGAGAACTGTGGGTGTAGATTCCTCGATAGGGAAATCGAGAAGATCCTGTGTGAGCGCGTGGAGGTCTTCGGGTCGGAAGAAGAAGAAGATCCTGTGTGAGCGCGTGGACCTTCCGACCTGCGGGTGGTGAAGGGGCCGCGTAGCCGTCAATATTCTTCTAATCCTTGCTCTAATCAGTACTTAAATTTAGTTATTAAAGAACACTTAGGTGACGAAAATGATCTTAAGCATTCTAACATTCCAATGAAACTGATTAGAGATGTAGATATGCAATTGGATGAAGAAACCTTAAACCTTCATCTACAAATCACACCTTATCCACAAAAAAGATCAGATGTTTGTCGTGAAAGTTTTGAATTATCTATCATATAGGAGGCAAATTTAGATGATCATATTATGTTGAAGGATTTATCACCAAAAAAGAGTGAAAGTATTAAGGCCAGTGAAGATGAATGTTTTGAGAATACCATTGTTAATTATCATAACTCAAGAGAATATTTTCACGTGCTCATTTCTAATTCATTTTACTCTTTATATCCCGATCTCTTCTTAGATTCTGGTGTGCATGGTATTTTACCCACGGTATCGTATGCTTTTCCATCACAATCTAATCTTTTCGATATGTCAATATTTGGTGAAATTAATTTCAAACATAACATTTATAAAATTGGATTTGACGCTCTCTCACTTTCATCACTCGCATGGGAAAAATACATGTTGCAAGATTATTTTACACAATTTATTTTTGAAAAATACAATTCACTCATTCTTATGGAGATCAAATATTCTAAATTGCATATTCGTTCTTTGATTAGTTTGAATTTTAATGTTTATGCTTTACATGTTGAAACGATCAATCTCATCATATGAAGCACTAAAACAAATAATCTAATTGATGTCATGAATCCTCTTATGATGTGTTCCCCATTGATATATCCATTTCATCAAAATCATAGTTTGCATCATAATTTTTATGACAGGATCTTAGAATGGCTTGAAGATTCGTATCTAAAAAATCTTTATAATAAATATAAAGTTGTGCTTGCTTTGTTTTTACCTAAATATTTAGGAAGTAAGCATGACATGATTATGTTAGATCCTGCATTTGAAGAAATTGATGAACACTTGGAGAATTGTTAGGAGGATGGGGCACTTTGGCCTTGGTTGATAGTTATGTCAGGTCCCCATAATATTGACAAGTTTTCCAAACTTACTTACACTCTTCCATGCCATTATGACCCATATCATGACTAGATTGCAGAAAGGTTGGAGGATTCATACATCAAGAAGTTTCAAAATAATGGTAAGGTCATGCTTGTTTTGTTTTTAAAAGAATATATAGGAGGTAAGCATGACATATTTCTTTTGTATCTGCAAATACTACATTCTTTTATTCTAATTTTTAACTTTCTATGCCTTGCAGGATTGAAGATGCTCTTGTGGCTGCATTGGAAATACAATTTTACTTAGCGTTTTGATCTATTTAGTAGTTTAGAGTAGGTTTCCTTTAGTTTTATTTCTCAATATTTCTTTGTGTAATAATGAAGTTATGAACACAAGTAGGTACACCAAGAGAACCATAATATGAATGTTGTCAGGGAAGTTCACTTTAAATATTTTTCTCTCTGCTTTTCATTGAATATTTGTTTTCAAAAAAGCAGTATCATCATGAAAATTTTAAATGGAAAGTAAAGAGATAAGTAAATTTGAACTATCAATTCAACCCTGACGCAAGGTGCCACGAGTAGGATTGTACTCATCTTAATAAGGATTTTTCTGTTTTTTTTTAGTCTCTTCTATTTTTAATAATAATGCTTGGTCAAAGTAGCATCTCATGCATCACTATCTTAAGAAAAGAACTTGCTCGCACATGATATTTTATATGATTTAGTTCTTCCTTTATTTTATAGTGAGATGCTAATGGATCCAAAAGCTCAAGTTCATCTTTGGCCAAATTCGTTTCCTGAAAAGTTTTCTTTTGTTGTTTTGATTTTGTGTACTTCTAATTTTGAATCCCATTAATAAAATTTGATTTGGTTTGTTGTGTGTTTTTTGTTTTCTTTGATTGCTTTGAATGAGTTTTCTTCTTATCTGTCTTTTTGAATCAATATATTTTTTATCAAAGAGTTATTTTCAAAGGAAGCATTCATTTTAAGACTTGTGTTTTTTTAAGCAATTTGAAATAATTCAAAAAGGTCCCGATATTAAGATATAGCTCAAATAATTGATTTTTAAGTCAATTGTCACTTTCATTTTGTCCTCAAATTGTCTTTGCCAGAGTATTACACCAGAGATATTGTTTAAATCTTTGAGAATTACGATGATCTTTAAACTTTTTACGTTGTCCATATTCTTAAGGAATAACTTTTAAGTGCTTCCCCATTCTCTAGATGATTTCTTAAAGGAAATCTAAAATCTCTAAACCATGATAAAACTTCCAGTTTTGAAAGAAAATAAATAACATGATCAACTATTCACTTGTATTGCAATTAACCTCCAGTATCATCCCATTCTCTTTGTCATCAATAAATCTATAATTGTATTACTATTTAAATGTGGCATAAGAGGGTTGAAAGTGATTATGTGTGGGAAGTGTGTGTAAACCCGTTGGGGTACTGAACAGGCTCATTGGCAGCGGGTAAATGCACACATGATACCAGGACAACTTCGTCGGCGTACTGAACAAGCTTGCTGGAAACGAAGAAATGTCGGGTCGAGAGGTAGCAGGTATATGTTTTTAAAATAACTTTTATGGAAGTGTACATCATGTGGATACAACTATTGGATGGGATTAAAACATTTGAGTGGGTTAAATGACATCCCTGTCGAGGCTATGGATGCCTGCTGGCAGTAGTGGCTCTGTCAACGGTATTGAAGTTATTTTATAAACATCGTGACTCTTTGATTAAGACATTATCTCAGGTTATAATCCCTTGCAAAGAAAATTCTATTGTCTGGTCATAACATTGAACTTATCCTAATATTATATGGTCTCAGAGTGAATTTATTTCAGGGAGCTTAAATACTTTTTCTAAAGTCTTATTCTTTTCTTCCTGAGATGAAATCTTACCATATCAGAGATAACTGCTTCACCCAGTAAGTTGCCATTTGTTGGGCCCCAACAACTCCCCCTAAATTTTTACAAAATTTAAAGGGCCCCTATTAGAATCTTGATAATTATGATGAGCTACAGAATCAACATTTTCAAATAGTTCTATACCTTGGCTTGCTTTGGGACAAACTTAAGACATTCACTATAATATGAGACATTCATTACAAGAGTATATGTCAAAATTTAGAAATGAGCATATAAATATCAATTTAAACAAAAACGTTAATTTTGATCAACTGTTTACTTTCATTTAAATTATGATTATGTGTTCTTTCTTTCACTCATTAGCAAGTTTGACTATTTTGAATAATGGGTTCAATACTTCATCAAATAATATCTTGGTTGGTTTCTCATTTTCATAAAATAATTTGGTGATATTAAATAATTAAATTCTTTTTTCATTTTGCATCTCATTTCAAAATAAAAAACAATTATCTATCATTTGTTTGATTTTGTAAAAAAATAAAATTAATATTTCTCGCTTCTCCATTAAATTGAAACTTTTAGAATTTTAAGATCATATTTGAAAGGAAATTATAAACAATGTGTGTTTAGAACTTATAGTTAATTTAAATTCATTTTTTATTTTATTGTTCTAGATTTTGTTTTATTCACAATTTTTAGGTTATTAATTTAGGTTTGTTTTTGTTTCATAGGTTTCTATTATCAAATATTTGATACGGATCTAATCATGGCTTTATTTTATTATCTAAATACGTTCAAGATGATTGATCCAAAAATAATATTGGATTGCTACAAATAATTTTATGAACAACAACAGATAAAATTTGGAAAGACGTCAAGATCAAACAGACGATTTTGTAGGATTGATTGCAGCCAAACCGTGAGGAATTTGAAGAAACGGTTGAAAACCCATTTCCCAAATGGACCTGTTTACCTTCCACATAGATATTTTCCCAAAAAACATGCACTATTTGAGAAATATTTGTGTATCTTTACGAGGAAAATTTTAGGTGGCGGAAATTAATAGTGACCCCCATACTGTTCATTCATTGTATAAATATATGAGAAAGATCAGAGCCATAGGATCGAAGAATTGGAGAGAAGGATTTTTATCCTTTCTCTTTTGTGTATTATTTATTTTTTAAACTTTTTTTCTTTTCAAATGGAGTAACTGATGGTTGGAATCTTTGAGAGAATGGATGAGTATTTTCAAAGAAGAATATGGAATTCCAAGTTGTTTAATGGTTTTTGTCCTGTGAGTAAAATGGTTTTATTTTCATTATAATATCTTCATATTCTTTGAGTAATTGATTATGAATTGATTTAAATTAGCTTTAGTGTGTTTTATCAATACATGGTTAATTACTATCATTTATGTATTAATTTTTTTTTATCTTTAAGAGTCTATTATCCCAAAAACAAATCTTCCAGGACTACAGTATGGGCATGTGATTTTGAGAAAGAATATGGGAAATAAATTCATCTTTGGCTTTATACCTATGTGATGCTTATTCCATTTCGTTATTTCATTACTGTTGTATTATGAGAATGTTATTATGGTTGATTTTAGCTTTAGCTTGTCATCATATGGTGTTTTCATACTGTTAAATGTTATATACTATCCATAATTTCTTATTCCATTTTTTATGTGTGATCAATCGATCATTTGATTATTGTGGAATTTATTTTAAATGTTAAATACTGAATTGAGTTTTCTTTCGTTCTAAAATATTGATTATCTTAAGATCACATGATTTTTAATTAGTTATCTTCATATTGTTATTAATTTACTCCAATATCAAATACTTCTTTGAATGTATTCTGGAAGTGCTAGTATTGTTCTGTTATAGGTTTCCCTTAACAACAGTACAGTCAGGAGCTCATACAACATAGAAAGATAATACTAGTTTCATTGATCAACTACATGTTATTTTGTGTGTTATTTAGTTAAGTTGTTTATGAATGAAACAATGATTACATTAATTAGCTTTGACTATTTTTGTGTCACTATTTCAATCGTATTCATTTAGTATTTATTCAACTAATATCTTTAAAAAAAATCCAAAAAGAAGCGTTGTTCATATTTGATTCATAAACTTTATCAAACAATCATTTTCGCAAGATTTCATGCAAACCTTGTAAACTGTATATAAACTGTTCATAATCATTTGTATATTCACATTCTTAGATAAATATTTGTAATTATTGTGTCGATTGTTAGAATCTTTTCTTTAGTTAGTTTATTTCATTTTTCTATCTTTAGGACCCTAGTTGGCTAACAAAGCCATTAAAGCCGTCATAATAGGTTACATCAAACGACTTGGGTTATTTAGACAACCCCGGACCGGATCTATTCTTCTCGTTGACGGCATGTCAAATTTTCCCATCAACACGTTGCTAGATGATACATTTTATTTAGTTATAGCCTCTATACAATTTCATGAACTTCTATCTTTTCAATAACCACCTCTCGCCATGCCTCTCTTGCAAGTAGTGCATTTCCCCGTCTATCCTGGACTTTGTCTGCAATGAATTATGCATTGTATTATGTAATAGTAAGAGGGGAAGGTTTCTTGTCACACTTCATCTTCTTCCTGATTTCTTCCTCCTGTGTTCTAGTTCTCTTCTTTGGTGGGGTTGAGGTTTGTGCCTCATTTTTATTATTCTCTATTTCCTCATACTGTACTCTATTTTTTAATGATATATCTTCCTTCTCTCCATCCCATTTTACTTCTACCTTCGACACAATATCTTTCTTTCTTGGCTTCTTGCTTGTTATGCTACTTCATGAGGCTTCATTGCGCTCTACATCCTTCCTTGTATTTTCTGTTGGACTGATTGTCTTCTTTGATGTTCCTGTGTCTACTTGATCTTTAGGATTTTTTTCGTTCTTTTGTGTGACTGGGACCTTCTACTGCACAGGCCATTCCTTCATGATCTAGTCTACTTCCTCGTGTGATGTACAATACCTCATTTCCAACCACTTCTTCTTTAGATCCCTTCTGGCCTGAATCTAAAATTGGTGTCTTGAAGCTTTAAAATTAGCAATCCATTCATTTTTCTAGACTACTTCAATTGGGATCCTCCAAAAATTGGTTGTCTTATGTTGCATGTCTTCCAATAACATGGAAAATAGTGTGTTATTTGCCTATTGGTTCTTCAGGTCCTTTGCCTACCATAAGGTTTCATACTGTGCTGCATAGAATTTTTCTTTTCTATCCAGAAATGATGAAAATTTGGGCTTGTTCCATCCTACCAAAGCTATTAGTATCAACAACCAGGAATAATGGAATTATATTCCATTATCCTATGCATCTCCATAATCTATCAGAAACTGGTTCAATAAATATGGAGTCTAGCTTAAGACTACACCTTTTGCACACTACGCAACTACCACTATCACTTATGTCGAGGCCTCTTCCTTTCTTCACTTCCTCAAAAGTTTGCAAGCCATCAACTTTGTAGCAGAATTTTTCATAGGGTCATTGCTATCCTTTATTATTTTACCCTTGGTTACCATGTTTTTCCCAAGATGCGCTTTAACTTCTTCTGTAATTTCTTTGTCCCTGGCTTTGTTGTCAAAATAATATTCTAGCATTACACCGCATGTAGGAAACCCTGTAATAATGGCTATGATATCTACATCTATGGGGACTAACCTATCCATCCACATGATACATCCATGTATCCTAGCCAAAAATTTCTTCACATAGAGGCCTACATTTTTATCTCGCCCGAAATGCGGTATGTCCAACATATTCATATTGCCCGAATTGTATAACCATGTGATCCACTGTGCAGGCTCCCAAATGAGTTTTCCTAAGGGTCCTACCTCTCCTGTGTTCTCCAAGTAACTTTCTTTCACAAGGTCAGGAAACTTCATTGCATCTGTCACATCATGATCTACATATTTTAACTTTGGCACCTTCCCAAGCATATCTTCAACTATAACTACAATGTCTGGGATGTAAGGTAAAGTGATTTCTACTGCGTCTGGTTCTTTCCTCTTCTAGCCCGCAATCGGGTTTTCGTCTGAAGCTTCATCCTCAGATTCTTCTTCTTCTTCACCCTCTATTTCGTGCTAGCCTATAATATCTTTAACTAGGACTTCCTCTGTGATGAATTTCTATTTTTGTTTGTCCATTTCCTCCACTTCTGCAAGGTTTTCAGGATTATGGTTTGCCCCACTATTATGTTTTTCCATGCTCTGATCCACTTGCAGTTATTTTGTGGTTGATATTTCTTACTCTATCTTGGTAGGAATGATAGATTCAGTTTCTGATGTCTTAAAATCCTCTATCTTTACGAAACTTTTCGACTATGTCATTCTTTCCTTCTTCCTTCTCGACCGTCGAGTCACTCTTATGAATTTTCCAAGAGCGCAAACCTTCGGGGGTGCCATCTAACTTGCCTTGCACAAAATTGGTTGTCACTTTTTCTCAATCACCTTTTGTTCACGTTATTCAGTTCTCTATTACTCAATAAATCGCTAAGTGTTGAACTTGTCTGGTCTTTTCCTTTTTATAAACCATGTCATTAATCTTCTGACTTGTTTTTCACTATTTTCAGGTATTTCTTCATTTCGTCACGGGGTGTCTAATTTTCCTTTGCATAGTCTTATGACTCATGTCGCACTAGTTTTATGTCCACTTTGCACTGTCATTCCCAATTATCACTTGTTCCTATAACTACTTCTTTTTGGATTTTTCTTCATTTTTTCTACTTTTCTCTTCCTTTTTCTTCTTTTAATTCCTAATATTTAGAACATGTACAAGTCTACTTGCTACGCTACAACTATTGAGAGTCAGTGGGTCTACTATCCCTATACATTTTGAGTCGACTACCATTCACCATTCCTTCAACTTCCTTTCCTACTAAGTCTTGCAGCTATACAACACCTCCATCTGTGATAGACTTTATTTGATATGGCCCTAGCCAATGCATTCTAAGTTTCCCTGGGTGCTGTAAATACTTACTGTCATAGAAGAGAACCATATATCCTACTTTAAAATTCTTCTTCTTTATATTATGTCTAAAATTCCATGCTTTATCCTTTTCTTTCTGTACCTATTGATGAAAATATTCTATGATTGTATTGTAACACCCCAGGTTTTGAACCCCCATTTTTAAATAATGTATTGTTACAATGCTGAGAGGCATGAGTGGACAAACAATTATTAAAAGGATAGTGTGCCTAAGAAATGTAATGTTTTGATCATTATTAATAATAAACACATCGTTGGCTGCTAGACAGACAAGGACTACAGTTATAGGGGGCTATGATTCCATAAGAGAGGGGGCTTGAGGGGTTAAATGTTTGTTCATATGTTAATTACCCTTTTTGTCTAAGGGAGGGTATCGATTATGTGAGCTTATTGGGGAAGTCCAGGAGGTTCTTTATTTCCCCACAAAGTTACTTAAACCTACCTTTGGTCTGATGGGGGGGTTCGACTGATGACTTGTTCACTGATTTCCTGTACATTCATTCATTTCCCTCACACACTTTCATGCAACCACTCACCCATCCATTGTTCCATCCTCACCTGTGTTTGTGTCTTGGCTTGGAAAGGGAACTGAGCTAATGGAGAATTAACCACGGGATATTTGGTTGCAATGGTTGTTGGTGCAATCTAGCCATCACTTGAGGCTTGGATGTCTAAGATGTGTTGGCATGTGCCCTGTTTTTCTCACAACTGTGAGTCCTGAGAGTTCCAGCATTGAGATTCTGGACCAGTTGTGCTGGAGGCCCAGAAAAATAAAGGAGAAGGGATTCCTGAGGGACTGCATGGCAGAGAAGGGTGGAGGTCCATTCTCTTGGGCATTATAGGCTAGGTAGAAGAGATTTGGGTACTTTGGATTGTTGTGGGTGTTTGGAAACTTATGAGAGATTGAGAGGTGATTGGTTTGGGAACCCAAGTACACTCTAGAATATTCCTTGTGGATTCATAGCCCTAGCTCAGAGGTGACAATGCTGTTGAGATTTGGAGCAGTGGTGTCTATGGTTGGGTGGAACGTCCTTGGTCTGTTGTCAATTGGTGTCATCTTTCATAAAGATAAGTGATCTCTGTTATGGTATCATTTACATGTATATGAATGTATTTTCGCTGTATATTTAATTACCATTCAATTGAATCTTTAGACTATGAATGCTTGTTGGATGTTGTTGTGCATGTCATTAAAGTATTTTCTTTTATGCATATTTTAATTCTAAAAAGGTATTGGTAAGAGAAAGAATTCCAGGGGAGGGCTTGAAGGTAGCATGTCCCAGCTTATGGGTGGTTGGGGATGTTACAGAAGGGTATCAGAGGTTCTGGTTGAAACATCAGTCTGATATGGGCTAGGTCTATTGGTCAGAGTCTTGGGGTCAATATCGAACTCTAACCGTGAAGTTGAAAATATCAGGAGGAATGGTATTGCAGAATCTACGTAGGAGTTAGAACGTTAGATATCTATGGTAAGGGGTTCGAGGGATCATGACCATCCCCTTCAAATTCAGGAGTGATCACCACTATAGGATTAGGAGAGATCCAGGATCGTTGGATCGAAGGATAGGTGAACAAGGGTCATCCGATGAAAAGGAAGCAAGGGATAAGGTCAACATCATCAGATCTCATGGGAGAGAGATATCAACATATAGGAGGCATTGTAGGGAACCAAGTTGCATGAGAGATAATTTACAAAGGTGGTCCCACAATACAAACCATGGTTTTTCCGAGTGGTTACATGTTAGCATCAGGAGAATTGCAGGGAAAAAATCGGGTTACTCCAAACCGTCGATGCGTGCCCCCACAAATTGGAAGGTAGTATGTGATGTGACATGTTAGGGCTCAAAAAATGAAACTTCATATAGCTAAAGTAGATCCTGACCATAGATCCATAGGAGGACACATATCAACCGATCGTGTGCTCCGGGTGAAAGGACTTTGGGAAAGAGCGAGCGACGAGTTTTGAAGTTTGATATTTCTAAAGTCTGAAGACCCGAAGTAAGCCTCAACCGTCAGATTAAGGAGGACACGTGGTACAGATCTGTGAACTCTGAGTGAAGACCTGAAGTGAATCTTAGTCGTCCGATCCAAGAGGACACATGGCGACAGATTGGCCAATTTGGGAATTTAGAGTTTGGGAGAATTGTAAGTGTGCTAGTATGGAAACTCCCGAGGTCCTGAAGCTGAAGAGACGAAGTTATGGGGCACAATGATGTCACTAGGAGGTGATGTGGACCCCAGAATATCCAAAGTGATGTGGCTTGTGGACGTCACTAGGAATGACATGGACACATGGGATGTGTGCCATGTGTCAGTAAGTTTTGAGTTTATGGAGTATTGAAATGTTAGTTAGAACGTGACATGTGTCACCCACCTAATTGAGCTACATGTCCACTTCTAGTATTTCTCCATGTGGTGAAAGGTCGTGCAGTCCAGAGACTGGGCACTCTAGTGGGTAAATATGTGATAGGTTTTGCTGGGTCGAAAAATCTTGAAGGCCCGAATTTTGGAGTACATATCGACCGCTGATTCCAAAAGACACATGTCGAAGGATCGTCGACTTCAAGTGAAAGCATTCTAGGAGAAAGTGCAGGAGGAAAGTTTGAATCTTTCGAAGCCCAAAGAGACGAAGTGATTCACAACTATTGATCTATGGGAGGAAACCCATCAACAGATCATGAACTCCACGTAAAATCATTCCGAGAGGAGGCAAGTGAAGAAAAGTTTGAGACTCCCGAAGCGCGGAGTCCCGAAGTGGATCTCGATCATTGATCGTGAAAGAGGACAAGGACCATTGATCCGGTTCTGGCTGAAAGTTCTGAAGTCTTGAATCTCTGGAAAAGTGCTTTTTTATCTAATCGCAGGGTCATGGTTGTGGTCATATGCAGATTGAGAGCTGAGGGAAGGAGGGCTAAAGGCCGAATTGTCTGTCTTTGAGAAGAAAAGTGCTAAAGAAAGATTTAGCCACGGTTTCAATTTGTGGTCACCTGGGAAGGTGGTTTGAAGGAAGTGCCTGCGTAGGATGAAATTATTTGTTAGCCAAGGATAGTAGGACACTGTTATTTTTGGAGAATGGGGATATGATCTCCATGAACAGAAAAAAAAAATAAAGAGACATGTAATATGGTTTGGCAATTTTGATTATCATATGCATAATTCTAACAAAATGGTCACTTGCACATTTTGCAGAATTAAGGGACTTAAGCACATCCTCTTAGGATGCATATTGAGGAAATGGAAGAAGGCGAGGGAGTCTCCAGTCATGATAAGAATGTTGAAGGCAAGAATACCAGATTTGGTAATGCAGAGACAGATTCCAATGGATGCAAGGGAAAAAGAGAGCAGGAAACACTAATAGAAACGGTAAGAATCCTGAAGATGGAAGTACACAGCTACAAAGAAGACAACGAGAGACTGATGAGAGAAAAAAGTCAGATAAATTCTCGAGTGTTGCAGAGATTAAATCAGTTGCAGAGACAAAGGAAGAAGGGATCCAACTCAAGATAAGAAGAAGAAGGCATGTTCCATGAAAGAAGGGATGATCATAGAAGAGCTGGTTATTTGAGAAGTGTCAGTAGAGCTCGTGGACGCCACTCACCTCATCACACAAAAGGATTTTTTTATGCATTTGAAGATCCCATAAGTAGTCCAGAGGTGTCTCTTGTCAAACACCAAAGAGGGAAACAAGAGGTATATATTTTGCAAGGAGCGATGAGGAAGATCAAGCCACCTTCCTTTAAGGGAAAAAGAGAGAGGGAAGATGATGTTGAAGAATGATTGCTTGGGCTCATGAGATATTTTCAATTGCATAACTATTCATCCAACTTATAAGCGAGGATTTCCACCTACCATTTACACAGGAAAGCTGCAATGTGGTGGGACCAACTGAAGCAAGTGGAACATGTTAATGAAAGTAGGATCACTTGCAAGAAGTTCCAGAAGTACTTCCAGAAGTAGAACCTCTTAGAGAATTTCCATGACAATAAAATGCAGGATTTCTTTGAACTCTGATTGGGAAGCACGACTATGGCAGAGTATAAGAAGAAGTTCTTGGGATTGTTAAAGTATGTCAAGTTGATTGGTGATGAGAAAGTGAAAATACAAAGAATTCTAAGTGGATTGCCAGCCTTTTATAAGGAAAATATCAAGTATGATGAACCCAAGACCTTGACTGAGGCCATCAGGAAGGCCAAATACCTATATGAGCAAGGCAAGGGAAGAGAATCTCTACAAAAATCTTGGAAGGACAAGAAAAATGTGAATTTCGATCAGAGGAGGAAAGGATTAAAACCTCCCTTCAAAAGGAATAAGCCAAATTGAAATCATCAAGATCAATATACTAAGGGAGATTCCAGGAAGGAAGATTCCTTGGGAAAAAGGGGAATACCACCAATCCAATGATGGGGATGCAAGGAATATTACCGGTACAAGGATTTACCACACAAAAAGGACAGAGTGAAGACTCTGCACAACATCCAAGAGGCTACAACAATCGAAGATATGGGAAGAATCTATGAAGATTTAGATGATCGAAAAGAAGAGTACCAGTCCAATATGATCGAGGTGGAAAGTAAGATAATAAATCAGCCTATTGCTATTTTGATTGATTCAAGAACAAGTCATTGCTACATTGATCCTAAGATAGTGGATAGATTACATTTGGAGAAAATTAAACTTGGAAAAGCAAGTTTGGTTCAATTAGCCACTGGAACCAAAAGAAGAATCCATGATATGGTCAAAAGTTGTTTCATAAGTCTTAATGGTGTGAATACTAGTATTGATCTAAATATCATACCATTGGGGTCTTATGATATTCTGATTGGAATGGATTGGTTGGACAAGCATCATGTTGTCCTAGATTGTCATAACAAGACATTTACATGTCTTGATGGAAATGGAAAACAAAGCAATGTGAAAGGAGTTCCAAGACCCATCTCTATAAGGGAGATTTCAGACTTATAGATAAAAATATGTTTTAGGAAAGGATATCAATTGTATGCAACTCATGTGGAAGATCCAAATAATACAAAGGGGACAAGCCTTGAATATTTCTCGGTACTATAGGAATTTGAAGATGTATTCCATGAAATACTCGGATTGCCACCAAGAAGGGAGATAGATTTCTCAATCGATTTAGTGCCAGGAGCTACCCTGGTGTCAAAAACACCTTACAAAATGAGCACGCCAGAGTTAAATAATTACAAATGCAGTTGGAGGAATTATTGAAGAAATGGTACATACGTCCAAGTGTTTCACCTTGGGGAGCACCAGTACTTTTTGTCAAAAAGAAGGATGGAATCTTGAGGTTGTGTATTGACTTCTGACAGCTAAACAAGTACACTATAAAGAACAAATATCCTCTACCCCGAATTGATGACCTCATTGATCAGCTAAGAGGAGAAAAGATATTTTCAAAAATTGACCCGAGGGAAGGATACCATCAGGTAAGAATCAAGGAAGAAGACATTCATAAGAAAACCTTTAGGACCAGGTATGAACATTATGAATTTGTAGTGGTGCCATTTGGATTGACCAATGCACCAGCTGTATTCATGTGCTTAATCAATGTCATATTCATAAATTATTTGGACAAGTTTGTCATAGTGTTCCTGTATCACATACTTATCTATTCTAAGTCTGAAGAGGAGCATGAAAATCACTTAAGACTGGTATTGAAAGTACTGAGAGAACATCAGTTGTATGCCAATTTGAGTAGGTGTTATTTTTATCAAAAGAAGATCCATTACTTGGGACACATTATTTCAGAACATGGCATAACAGTAGATCCAGAGAAGATTGAATCCATTAGAGGATGGACAACACCCATAAATGTGTCAGACGTAAGATATTTTATGGGATTAGCTGGCTACTACAGAAGGTTCATAGTAGTTTTCTCTAAGATTTCTCATCCCATCACTTATTTTCAAAAGAAGGGAACTAAATTTGAACAGACACTGAAGTGTGAAAATAATTTTAATCTGTTGAAGGAATTACTTACTAGTGCACTTGTGTTAAAGATTGTTGACCCAAAGGAAAGTTTTGTTGTATGTAGAGACGCATGTAGGGAAGGAATTGGGGGAGTCCTCACACAAAATGGACATGCCATTGGATATGAGTCCATAAATCTTAAGGAACATGAGAGGAACTATGCCACCCACGAATTGGACCTTGTTTCCATTGTTCAAGCCTTGAGGATGTGGAGGAATTATCTCACGGGGAATAAATTTGAATTAAGGACATACCACATCGGCCTGAAGTATCATTTTGAATGACTGATCTTGAATTCCAGGCAAACAACATGGCTATAATTTTTAAGTGAATATGACTTCGATATCAATCATATCAAGAGAACAAAGAATCAAGTTGTTGATGAAATTAATAGACGAGTGCATATCATGCATGCTACTATTGTCAGTATGCATCAGTCAGACTGGAAGAGAAAAAATTTAGATGGTCTTGTTACAGACCAACATTACCTACAGGTAAAGGAAAACTTACAACAAGGAGATGTAAAATAGAAAATAAAAGAGTATGAGATAAAGGAAGATGGATTACTCATGCATAAAAATAGAATATATGTTCCTAGTTCTGGAGGAATGAGGAATTTCGTACTGAAGGAAATGCATGTTGTTCCTTATGCTGGACATTCCGGTTACCAGAAAAACATTACAATAGTAAGAAGCCAATTCTTTTGGCCTGGAATGAAGAAGGATGTTGCTAATTACATCGCTCGATGTATGGAATGTCAGAAGGTGAAGGTTGAGCATAGGAACCCAACGGGTTTGCTGCAACTATTGCCAATTCCAGAGAAGAAATGGGAAGTGATCACCATGGATTTCATCACAGGATTACCTAGAATGAATAAGCAACATGATTCAATCATGGTGGTGGTTGAAAAATTAATGAAGGACGCGTATTTTTTGTCTGTGAAGACAACACATACAACGACTAATATTGTAGAAATTTTCATGAAGGAAATTGCTACGTTGCATGGGATACCTAGGACAATCATCTCAGACAGAGATACAAAGTTTACCTCCAATTTATGGAGGGAATTGTTTAAAGGATTTGGAACAAATATAAACTTTAGCATAGCATATCAACCTCAAACAGATTGGAAAAAAGAGAGAGTCAATCGAATAATTGAAGAGATGCTGAGAATGTATGTGATGGATAAGCCATCTAAGTGGGAAGATTACTTACACTTGTTTGAGTTTGCATATAATAATGGGTATCAAGATTCATTGACAATGAGCCCATTTGAAGCCTTGTACGGTAGGAAATGTGATACTCCAGTAAGTTGGGACAACACAGAAGATAGAGTGGTACTTGGGCCGGAGTTGCTCAAGGACATGGAAGACCAGGTGGTCAAGATCAAGCAGAATTTAAAGGCAGCTTAGGATAGACAAATATTTTATGCCGACAAGAACATGAGAGCTAGAGAATTTAAGGTAGAGGAGCATGTACTTCTGAAAGTGAAGCCCAAGAAAATCTCTTTGAAATTGGGTAGTTGTACAAAGATGGCAGCCAGATTCTGTGGGCCATTTGAAATGTTGGATAGAATAGGGCCAGTTGCATACATGGTTGCATTGCCTGCTTCCATGAATGTGCATAATGTATTTCATGTCTCTTTACTAGAGAAATATGTACATGATCCTAACCATGGTATTGATTGGAGTTTGATTCAAGTAGAGACAGAGGGAGATTTTTAGGTTCAACTAGTGCGGGTATTGGACAGAAAAGTCAAAGTGCTCCGGAATCGAGTTATAGAGATGGTTAAAGTTCAGTGGACCTACTACAGTCCTAAAGATTCTATCTGGGAAAATGAAGATTCCATGCAGGCATATTACCCGCAACTTTTTGAATAAATTTGAGATTTTGATCTTTATTTTGTATATGCACCAAGGACAGTGCCAAAATAAGGGGGAGGGGTTGTAACACCCCAAGTTTTGAACCCCCATTTTTAAATAATGTATTGTTACAATGTTGAGAGGCATGAGTGCCCAAACAATTATTAAAAGGCTAGTGTGCCCAAGAAATGTAATGTTTTGATCATTATTAATAATAAACACATCGTTGGCTGCTAGATAGACAAGGACTAGAGTTATAGGGGGCTATGATTCCACAAGAGAGGGGTCTTGAGGGGATAAATTTCTATTCCTATGTTAATTACCCTTTTTGTCTAAGGAAGGGGATCAGTTACGTGAGCTTCTTGGGGAAGGCTAGTAGGTTCTTGATTTCCCCACGAAGTTACTTAAACCCGCCTCTGGTATGATGGGGGGGTTTGAATGATGGCTAGTTCGTTGATTTCCTATACATTCATTCATTTGCCTCACACACTTTCATGCAACCACTCACCTGTCCATTGTTCCATCCTCACTTGCATCTGCGTCTTGGCTCAGAAAGGGAACTGAGATGAAGGAGAATTAGCCATAGGATAGTTGATTGTAATGGTCATTGGTGCAATCCAGCTATCACTTGAGGCCTGCATGTCTGAGATGCATTGGCATGTGCCTTGTGTTTCTCACAAATGAGAGTCTTGAGAGTTCCAACATTGAGATTCTAGACTAGATGTGTTGGAGGCTGTTAGCGTTAGAAGTCACTCCTGGATTGCTTGCAAGAGCAGAGCCCGACACCCATCAGTTTAATGTCACGGTTTGTTTATAAAGGGTTGATCAAATGGAGATAAAGAGTCGAGGAAATATTACTCTAACTCAGAGACTGGGTCTGGTACATAAGTAACAAAGGAGGTCTTGATCTAACTTCTGCCAGTGGGTTGATTAAAAGGTGACCAGGTGGAAGACTTGGTAAGAAAGGTGAACAAACAGCTTTGGGCAACAGGCTTTCAACAGTTTGTAGAAGAAAGGGTCTGAATACAAGATCTGCTTGGTTCAGGGCCTCAAGAAACTGAAGGCGGACTTGACTGGATCCTCCAATTCCAAGTCGCTCAGCGTGGGAGAAATCACAGGAACTGATTAGAGACAACACAACTATTACAATGATCCATTACAACATCATCCTATAATAGCCACAGCTCGACTGGATCCTCCAATTCCGAGTTGCTCTAACATAGTGTAACAAAGACGTAAAAGGAACTGGCATTCATAAGACAAGAAATCTCAAAAGTTCATACATAACTAGAGTAACAGTGCTTCATTAAAACTTTACAACCGAGAGCTCAGCTCAACCATTGATAGATACAAAAATGGGGAAAATGCCTTCATATACTTAGAACAACAACAACAACAGAATTGAGACATTGCATTGAAATCTTTGTGTCTGCATGGCTTCTGACAGTCAACATCTGCAGTCTCTGAATGATCGTGCAACTTATGGCAAACGCAATTGAACTCCTGACAGTTTCATAGGCGAATCGACGTGCCTTTAATTCATTGTCGGGCTTTCCCATTATGGCATAGGCGATGTCTAACCACCACCAACTACCTCAATAATTGATTTATGGGGATTGAGGATGACCCGACCAACTCAGCGCTTTTCGGATGTGGAAGGCCTCATGCGCTGCCACCTGGATTAGCTCGAATGGCCTGATGAATAGACGCGGAGGCCATCGTGAAGGCTAGGGGGGACGTAATGGGATTGGTGGTGCCGAGACTACGAGGGTGGAAATGAGAGGTGATGAGGTGTGAGGGAGGTTACAGGAGAAGACGCATGGCAGAAGGAAATAAATGAAGGGGGCAGGAAATTTAGATATGATGGGCACATTTTAGTAGGAGGTTGGCGTGGGACACATGGCAAGTGATGAATGAATGATGAGATGGGAACGGGACCACACAGACCAAAAGCGAGGAGATGGACAGATGGAGGAGGATGAGGAAGGGGCTAGAGAGAGCGATCCTCATCGCACGTTTAGGTGGAGGACAGATGGCAAGATGATACGACAAGGAAGGGGGCCCCACGTTGATTTAAAACCACATAGCTGAGAAGGATGGGATCGCCTGAGCGTCGTTGATCCAGGCGCTATGATCTTATCCGTCGGAGAGATACACCCCTGATTTCGGACCCCCCCCTCTGCTTAAAGGTAGAAAGACAGGGGGGGGGGTCTGGAATCACCTTGTGTGATGTTGATCCGGGTGCTTTGATCTTGACCGTTGAAGAGGTGCACCCTGGATTTCGGACCCCCCCCCTCCGCTTAAAGGTAGAAAGGCGGGGGGGGCCCAAAATTCCATGTACGCCATTGATCTGGGCATGCGGATGCCTGCCGTCCAGATCCGTTTGCTACTTACCACGGGCACATTTTGCGTCTGGAACTTAGGACAAGTGGGTTTTTAACCCATTCTCTGCATTTTAACCCCCTTACAAGAAATATCGCTAACATTTGGCTCCATGGGGGATAGAGTCATCCCTCTGATTCTCTAAGAACACTTTTACAGATTTAGTGCCTTGTTGTTGGGCTATGGAGTCATTTATTAAACTGGAAAAAAAAAAAAAAACAATATTTACAAGGCAAAAGAGCCGACTGCGGCTCACAGAAAACATTTTTTCAAGAAATGCCCATTTACTGGGCCACTAAAAACTTCTTTGCCTTCCAGATCCTGCAACCTGTAAGTGTTGTTTGAAAATACTTCAAGGATCTTGAAAGGCCCCAACCAGAGGGCGTCAAACTTAATGTGCTTGCCCCTGGCCTGCCTGGGTGCGTCCCATTTGAGTACTAGATCACCCTGCTCAAATTCTTCCTTTTTCCTCTTTTTGTCAAAAGCCTGCTTGATCTTCTGTTGGTGATTATAGGCCCTGTCCATGACCTGTCCTCTGATCTGCTGCACCTCCACCATATGATGAATCCTTATGACCACATGGTTAGGTTCTCCTTCAAAGTCTTGGAGGAAATTCACCACAGATAAGGCGAGTTGAGTGGGGAAAACGACCTCTATTCTGTAAACAAGTTGGAAGGTGAGATGCCTAGGGATTTCTTTGTTTTTACCCGATCAACCCAAAGAGAAAATTTGAGCTTTGAGTCCCAAGCCCTTTTATTGTCCTCCAGTAGCTTGTTGATGAGCTTGATTAGGATTTTATTGGAGGACTCTGCCAGTCTGTTCCCTTGAGGATAATAGGGAGTAGAGTGAATCAGTGAAATCTCAAACTGTTCACAGAACTTGACCAGAGGCTCAGACCGAAAGGGGGAGGAATTATCAGTGACAATTCTGCTGGGGCAACCAAATCTGGCTATAATATCTTCCAATAAGCCGATGATCACTTTGTGATAAGTGCTTCTGGTAGGGACAACTTCTATCCATTTGGTGAAATAGTCGGTCATAGTCAGAATCCATCTGTGCTGGCCACTTGAGGGAGGATGAATTTCTCCAATGAAGTCCAATCCCCACTGTTGAAAGGGTGTTGAAACTACTATAGGCTTTAATGGCAGAGACTTGAGTTGTTGCTTCCCTGAGAACTTTTGGCATTTGATGCAAGCTCTGATCTCTCTGCAGACATTAGGAAACAAGGTGGGCCAGTAATACCCAGCCCGAAGGATCTTGTGGGCTATGGTCTTCCAAAAATGATGACCTCCGCAGAGACCGCTATGGAAATCAAACATCACCTTCTGGGCTTGCTGCGGGTCCAGACACCTTAGTAATACCCCCATAGGGTCTTTCCAATACAAGGCTTGGTCAACGAGGCAATATCTGACCGCTTTGAGCTTTAAAGCTCTGGCCTTACATTTTTCCACTCCATCAGGGGGCTTTAATTCTTGCAGAAAATATAAGATATCCTTGTACCAGAGACATGCTGCTAGTGGTAGGGTGGTCTGAGAATTCTTGCCGGATGACTCAGCTTGCTCATTGATGAAGTTAATTCCCAAAGATTTGCAATTGGATTCAGCTAATAGCTTGGCCAAACCTTGCCCCTTTATCAACTTGGTGGGCTTAATTTCCAGGACAAATTCTAGGATCTTGGCGATCCATTTACCCCTTCTCTCGTCTATGTCTGGCTGTGTGAGGATGTCCTTCACAGAGGCCGAAGGAACATATGAAGTTATCCTTGAATGCAAGACATAGACTCTGAAATATTTGAGGGCTTTCACTAGGGCATAGGCCTACTTCTCCATGATCTCGTACCGGATTTCAGCATCTCTCAATGCCTTGATGTAGAAGGCAATAGGTTGCTCTCGCCCTTGATCATTTTTTTGCAACAATACTGCTGCTACTGTATCACAAGAAGCAAAAGAAAAAATCAGGAAATCTTTAGAATAATCAGGACTGAGTAGCACAGGTGCCTCAGTCAATGCCTTCTTTATTTGGACGAAAGATTCCCTGGGTTCAGCAGTCCATTTCACTTCCCTTCCCTTCCTGAGCATGGCTATGATGTGTTTCACCAACTCAACAAAATTTGAGACAAATCTCCTCAGAAAATTTATCTTCCCCAAAAAGGCCTGCACTTCCTTCCTAGATCTGGGAAGTGGTAGGGTCCGGAGTGCCTCTACCCTACTCGGGTCAATCCTTACTCCTTCTGCTGACACTATATGGCCTAATAGCTTCCCCTCCTTCATAGAAAATAAAGACTTATTTGGGTTCAGGGATAGGCCAAACCTCCGACACTTCAGGAAAACTTTCTTCAGGTGGCAGCAGTGCTCCTTGTCCGTCCTGGAGAAGACCGTGATGTCATCCAGATAAATTACCACAAACTGGTCCTTTTCCCCGATGAAGGCTATATCCATGGCTCGCTGAAATGTTGCCCCTACATTCATCAATCCGAAAGGAATTTTGGCATACATGAATGTGCCCCATGGAGTGGTGAAGGCCGTCTTTTCTCTGTCCTCAGGCATGACTGATATCTGATTGTAACCAGAAAAACCATCAATCATGGATATCCTAGATGCACCAGTGACCTTCTGCCATATGTGTTCCATGTTAGGTAGGGGATAATTGTCCTTCCTCGAGCTTCTGTTCAGGTTCCTGAAATCAATGTAGAGTCTGATTTCCCCACTTTTCTTTCTTACCGAAACCAGATTGGCCACCCAATCGAAATATCTCAGGGGGACAATAATTTGGGCATCCAACAGTTTCTTCACCTCTTTCTCCATGAAAGGTAGCAACATAGGGTTTATCTGTCTCAGCTTCTACTTGAATGGCTTAGGCTCTTCTTTCAGTGGGATCTTGTGCTCAATGACTGATGTGTCATATGTCTTGAGGTCTTCGTAGGTCCATGCAAACACATCAACAAAATCTTTCAGCAACTCTGTATATTCATCCCTTTGCTCCTTGGTCAAACTCCTTGACAGCTTGAAAAACATAGGCTCCTTTGGTGTGCCAATGTTGCAGTCAGCTGTGTCAGCATCATCACCTAAAACTCTCCCCTTTATTTCCACATCAATCCCATCGAACAATATTTCCAATGGGACCAGTCCCCTCGGAATGTGGTTGTTAGGCAATTGAATAATGTGATGCTTTGCTATTTTACTCAGCAACTCACCCCCATCCAACCTTTCTTCAAAGATAGAATCTTGATCGATATGCAGCTCTGAAAAATCTTTGATAGTCTCCAAGAATTTCTTGATCTCAAGATCATCCTCAAACACCTTCCAATGCTTGACATTTTCAGGTATGGAGGGCCTGTATTTTACTTCTACATCATACCTTAGCTTGGGCGGAAAAGGTACTTTGAAAATGCTTGCTGATGTAGCCAAGGAATCTGCCACTGTGTTTTCTTCTCTTGGGATGAAAGAGATGTTAAATGATGAGAAGAAACTGTCAATTAGGTCCCATACCTCATTTCTGTAATTCCTGAGTCGAGGATGCTTGGCCTGATAAGCGCTCCTGATCTGTTGGACTACCAACTCGGCATCTCCGAACACTGCTACCTCTTGAATTCCCATTTCCTTTGCGACTCTTAATCCTAGGATAAGAGCTTCATACTCTGCCACATTATTGGTGGTTTCAAACTCCAGCTTGTATGACAGGGAAATGGTCTTTTGAGCAGGTGACACAAAAACCACCCCAGCTCCAGCGCCTTCTCGGGAACAGGCTCCATCAAAAAACATTTTCCAGATTGGGGTGATGGAGGGAGGAACTTCATGGGAAAAAGTGGGTTTCTTTCTGATTTTCAGAGGAGGCTCGGGGGTGTGGGTGAGCTGCAATAAACTGGAGCCTAAATCAGTGTCCAAGGCATAGATGGGATGATTGGTAGGGTTGGCTTCGTCATTGATTATGTAGGCCAGTTGGGCTTCCCTATATAGTATTCTATGCTCCCCTCCAAACACTGGAATAGTGGCATATGTGAGGTCCATATGCAAGGTTCCCCCCAGTCTCTTTATCCAAGATCTTGATAGCAACTAACCAAACTTGGGGGGAACATCAACTACCACAATATCCATGACCATACTCTTCATGGGCAGCTGAAAAAAAGAAACTACCAGATCCTTGATGACTCCCAAACATTGCACCCTCCTGGAGTCAAAAGAATAGAGGTCATGATAGGCTCTGGTGACTTCTAACCCTAGCTCTTCCATGACGGTTTTGGGCATGAGATTGTGAGAGGCCCTTGAATCCATAAGGAAATTATGCAGCACTTTATCATGTATGTTCAGGGAAGTGTAGAAGGGAGGGGATGAATCATCTCTGTCTTCTACCATGGGGCCTAGGAAAACTGCTAGCCTTTCATATTGGAGGTTTATGGAGTCTGTGGGAAGGCATGAGGCTTCAGACTGTAAAAGATCAGAGAAGCATTTTTTGAACTCTTCATGTTTAATTAGCTCAGTAAGGGGCACAGTGATTTTGATCTTTTGAATCTCATATTCGAAATTAAAAGAAGATGTGGGCTTTGGGATTTCTCTTATTTCAGGAACATGATTATGGACAATGGGAGAGAGGGGTTGAGCCTTCTTACCTCTGTGAGTGTCTTCTACTTCATTAGCAGGTTTCTCTGTTCTAGTGGACCGCCCAGGAATATCAGGTGCTGTTGTCTTTTTGTCGGACCTCAGGTTATACCTGCCTTGACCGCCGCTAGCCTTGTCTTCTTTGCTCAACTCATTCAGCTGACTATCCATGACAGATTCATCATATGCTGATTGAGTCAGATGAGGAAAAGGGGGAGTGTCTTCTAAGCAGTGGATTTCAGGATCAAGCTCATATGTTCCTCTTTCTTCCTCATCAGCCACCAAATTGTTCTGAAAAGGGGCCTGAACTCTCTGGCCTTCTCTTTCTCTGCCTCTCTCTCTGTGCATAGTCGGAGGAACAATCTTATTTGGCCTTCTGAAGCCTCCTTTATTTTCGGTTCTTTGAGGGCCCTTATACATTTTATTCCTCTCCACCTTCAGTCTTTCCATCTCTTCAGATAGAAACTTCATCATCTTGGTCATTTCATCCATTTGAGGGTGGGGCAACGATGGGCTAGAAGTAGAGGCTTCGGATTTTCCCTTTCTTCTGTCTGCGTCAGCTTTGTTCCTTAGTCTGTCAGCTTCTAATATGTTGGATTCCACTTCTATAGCCATATCTTGCATTTGAGCTAAGGAATTGGCTCTTATTTCTCTCAATAAAAGGCAAAAATCAGGGTCAAATGCACCAGCATAAGAGATTTGGGCAGAGGCCTCTGAAGGTTTTATCTCTACAGGAATCTTATTATACATTTTATTGAATCTTTTGGAGAAGTCAGAGACAAAATCTCCTTCCATTTTCTTCAGAGACCCAAACTCTGTCATATAATACATGAAGTCCTTCCTATCTCCCCACTGCCTCAGGAAAACATTATCCAGGGCTTCAATGCCAGCAATAGATCTGGGGGCCAATCCTCTAAACCATTTCCTCACCTCGCCATCTAGGATCTGGATGAAGACTCTCATCCAGACATCTTCATTTTCAATGTTTAGATTATCTACATAACTGTAGAAAGCAACCAAGTGCTCTTTTGCAGTTATGTCCCCTTCTCCAATGAACTTGGGCATGTATTTCAAATAGTCTCCAGCAGGGAGAGGATTCATAGGATGGGGTAGGATTAAGGGAGAATATCTAGAAGTGACTATGGAATCCATTCTATTCAGAGGTGGATTAGCACCAGCCATAGGAATATTAGGTGGAGGAGAACTAGGAGGAGAAGGAATTCGTGAAGGGGCTACTGGGAAAGAATCTCGAAGTGGAGTGGGGAACAAGAGAGGATTCAAGGAGAAGGCTAACGAACTCAGGTCAGCAGGCTTTTCTCTTTGAGAAGGAGTGGGGAAATCTTCTATAGTCCCGGGTCTATGCCAAGGAACAACTTCAGAGGAGAGGGGAGTGACAAGAATTTCTCCCTCCAATCCCAGACCAGGAGGGGAAAACTCAGCAGGAACACTCCCGAAATTCAAGAAATGAGAAATCTCTGAAGGAGGTCTATTAAGAAGCTGTGGAGGAGAAAAAGGAGTTCTCACAGAAGGGGATGACGGATTACCTATTTCGGCAATGGAAACTTCTTTTGCAGAGATCTTTCCTCTTCTGAGAACCACCTCTGGGTCAGCTTCTGGTGTAGCTAAAGGCAAGTGTGGATGAGACCGCATGTGTCTTCCCCTAAAAGCCATAGTTAAAGCAGTGGGTTCGCTCCAGTGGAGTTGTCACAATGGAGTCGCCAGGTGCACAATAGCAATCTTCAAGTTCTTATATCTGATGCACCTTTAGAATCAGCTAGTCATTGTCATTCAATCCCGAGGAAAATATTCAACTTCGTCCCCGGCAACGGCACCAGAAATGTTAGCGTCGGAAGTCACTCTTGGATTTCTTGCAGGAGTAGAGCCTGACACCCATCAGTTTAATGTCACGGTTTGTTTATAAAGGGTTGATCAAATGGAGATAAAGAATCGAGGATATATTACTCTAACTTAGAGACTGGGTCTGGTACATAAGTAACAAAGGATCTCTTGATCTAACTTCTGCCAGTGGGTTGATTAAAAGGTGACTAGGTGGAATACTTGGTAAGAAAGGTGAACAAACAGCTTTGGGCAACAGGCTTTCAGTAGTTTGTAGAAGAAAGGCTCTGAATGCAAGATCCGCTTGGTTCAGCGCCTCAAGAAACTGAAGGCGGACTTGATTGGATCCTCCAATTCCAAGTCACTCAGCGTGGGAGAAATCACAGGAACTGATTAGAGACAGTGCAACTATTAGAGTGATCCATTACAACATCATCCTATAATAGCCACAACTCGACTAGATCCTCCAATTCCGAGTTTCTCTAACACAGTGTAACAAAGACGTAAAAGGAACTGGCATTCATAAGACAAGAAATCTCAAAAGTTCATACATAACCAGAGTAACAGTGCTTCATTAAAAATTTACAACTGGGAGCTCAGCTCAACCATCGATAGATACAAAAATGGCAAAAACGCCTTCATATACTCAGAACAACAACAGCAGCAGAATTGAGATGTTGCATTGAAAGCTTTGTGTCTGCATGGCTTCTGATAGTCAACATTTGCAGTCTCTGAATGATCGTGCAACTTATGGAAGACGCAATCGAACTCCTGACAGTTTCATAGGCGAATCGACGTGCCTTTAATTCATTTCCGAGCTTTCCCATTATGGCAGAGGCGATGTCTAACCACCACCAACTACCTCAATAACTTCTTTATGGGGATTGAGGACAACCCGACCAACTCAGATCTTTTGGGACGTGGAAGGCCTCCTGCACTGCCACCTGGATTAGCTCGAACGACCTGATGAATAGACGTGGAGGCCATCGTGAAGGCTGGGGGGAACATAATGGGATTAGCGGTGTCGAGACTACGAGGGTGGAAATGAGAGGTGATGAGGTGTGAGGGAGGTTACATGAGAAGACGCATGGTAGGAGGAAATAAATGAAGGGGGCAGAGATTTAGATATGATGGGCACATTTTAGTAGGAGGTTGGCGTGGGAGACATGGCAGGTGATGAATGGATGACAAGATGGGAATGGGACCACACAGACCAGAAGCGGGGAGATGGATAGATGGCGGAGGATGAGGAAGGGGCTAGAGAGAGCGATCCTCATCACACAGTCAGGTGGAGGATAGATGGCAAGATGATACGATAAGGAAGGGGGCCCCACGTTGATTTAAAACCATTCAGCTGAGAAGGATGGGATCGCTTGAGCACCATTGATCCAGGCGCTATGATCTTAGCCATCGGAGAGATATGCCCCCGATTCCTGACCCCCCCCTCCGCTTAAAGGTAGAAAGGTGGGGGGGGGTCTGGAATCTCCTCGCGCGTCGTTGATCCAGGTGCTTTGATCTTGACCATTGAAGAGGTGTGCCCCGGATTTCGGACCCCCCCCCTCCGATTAAAGGTAGAAAGGCGGGGGGGCCCGGAATTCCATGTACGTCGTTGATCTGGGCACACATATGCCTACCGTCCATATCCGTTTGCTTCTTACCACGGGCACATTTTGCGTCCAGAACTTAGGACAAGTGGGTTTTTAACCCATTCTCTGCATTCTAACCCCCTTACAAGAAATATTGCTAACAGAGGCCTAGAAAAATAAAGGAGAAGGACTTCCTGAGGGACTACGTGGCAGAGAAGGGTGGATGTCCATTCTCTTGGGTGGTACAGATTGGGTAGATGAGAGATGGGTACTTTGGATTGTTTTGGGTGTTGGGAAACCTATGAGATCTTGAGAGATGAATGGTTTAGGAACCCAAGTACACTTTGGAACTATCCTTATGGATTCATAGCCCTGGCTTGGGGGTGACATTGTTGTTGAGATTTGGAGCAGTGGTGTCTACGGTTGGGTGGAACGTCCTTATTATGCATCCAGTTGGTGTCATCATTAATAAAGATAAGTGCTCTCTATTATGGTATCATTTACATGTATATGAATGTATTTCCACTGCATATTTAATTATCGTTTAATTGAATCTTTAAACTATGCATGCTTGTTGGATATTGTTGTACATGTCGTTAAAGTCTTTTCTTTTATGCATCCTTTAATTCTAAAAAGGTATTGGTAAGAGAAAGAAGTACAGGGGCGGGCATGAAGGTAGCATGCCTCGGCCTTTGGGTTGTTGGGGATGTTACATGTATCCTCTTCTAATTCCATCAATTGAGCCAATCTTTCTTGCACTATGCACCTTTCTGTCATATCTGTAATTGTTGAAATACATAGACATGGTATCAAATAATCTAAGGGAAATACTACCTCCTGTCCATACACCAATATAAAGGGTGTCTTCCATGTTAGCTTCTTGCAATTAGTTATATAATCCCAAAGTGTTGTTGGCACCTTCAAATCCCAATCGTGTTTGTTTACATTACAAATATTTGTCAAGGCATTCTCCAAAATTTTGTTGAAGGATTCCACTATCCCATTAGCTTGAGGGTGATAAGGAGTACTCTTATGGTGGTGTATCTTAAAATATTCAAGAATTTCCTCAATTTTATTGTTAATGAAGTGAGTCCCCTGATCACTCATCAATATTCTTGGACATCCAAACCTTTTTTCTACATTTTTAAATAGAAAGAGTGTTGCAGTATCTGCATTGCAATCCTTCACTGGTGCTGCCTCAACCCATTGGGTTAAGTATTTTTTTGCTGTAATAATATATCTGGTTCCTGATCTTATTGTTGGTGGATTAATTGGACCTACAAAATATACTTCCCACTTATCAAACACTTGTAAAGTAATATGTGGTCTCATTGGCATCTCATCCCTCTTGGATGGCTTCCCAACTCTTTGAAAACCATCACACTTATGACTGTATTCCTTTGAATCCTTGTGAACTATTGGCCACCATAATCCTACACACAATACCTTCTACATGGTAGCTTTTGTTACGTAATTCCCTCTTGCAATTCCTTCATGCACCTTTGCTAGAATAATGGATCTTTCATCCTCCATCACACATCTCCTTAATATGCTATCTGGTGGAGACCCCACCCCTTCTCCTTCGGGGCTGTGTGACCTCCCGGTCTAGGATCGTTTTAAAACACTGAGTTGGAGCGACTCCTTAGATTCCTCCCTTGAACCTGAATCTTCTATCACATGTCCTTCCTTTTTCTGGCGTAGGTTATGTGGTACCCACAAGCCCTCTTATTTGATGTGACCACGAGCTATGACCATGGGCGATCTCCTTTCGTGACCCTGCACTTCAAAACTTTCATGAGCAACTTACTCCTCTTTCCCGATTTCTGAATCTACGAATTATTTGGGACCAAACCTACGTTCCACATTCTTCTTGCAATCAACGTCTATGATCACTTCGTGAGTTCAGACCACATGAGTCCTCCCCTCGGGTATCCTCCTTTCGACTTATCCCGAACTGCCTGATCCATCACCACCTTCCCTCTGTGATCCAATGGTCGAGAATGAAATTTCTCCTCGCGACTTCGCTAAGATCCTTTGTTTTCTTCTACTAAACCTTACAAAGCTCCCACTCCCAAACTTCTCGATCTTCTACCACCTATCACCTCCTTGACAATGGGTGATTTCTCCATCTTTGGGACATCGATGAATTCTCAACCCCTTTGCACACTTAGCGCAATTTCACCTTCTTTTGAGATTTAGGTTTTTCTCGGAATTCTCCTACACTCCTTGCAGAGTTCTTCACATACCTCCTTCTGTGACTTTGCTCGGCTTGAAAACCTTCCAAGTTCATTGTCCCTTTGTGAACTTTGTGTGCCCTCCTGGGAGCTTCTTGCTCTCCCTCCTGAGATTGTAAAATGGACTTGCAACACCTTAGGTGGACTCCTTGCACTTGGATAAGATTCTCGACAGTCTCTCCCTTATCCTTTGGAAGGGTTTAAGGTAGCTACCTTCCTTTGTCGATGCGCTTCTTGCAAAGCCTTCCTTCACTAGAATGTTCAACAATTCTGGGATTCTCCAACACCTCCAACTATGTTTCTTTTGTGTACCCTCGCACTAACTCAATTCCCTCATGGCAGAGTATTTCAGAGTGTTCAATAACTCTAAACTGTGCTTCCTCCTACATAGTCTTTCTTTCCAAGGCACTTAACCACCTTGAAATTTCTCCCTGAGTTGATGAATTAATCTGGTATGTCCTCTTGGAAATTTCTCTTCTAACTCCACTGACTTCAGACACACAATCCTTACGTCGGCTTACAAATTTTTCTTTCTCTGTCACACACTCCTTTCACTTAGTCTAGAGAACCAGACTTAACTCAACACACTCTCAGATATAAAATCGTATCTCTATCCTTGCATATGATTTTTAACATTCATCTACAATTCACAAACATGTAAATGACATTCATAACACAAAATCCATTACACATAAATGTAAAACAAGAAAGACTTTCATTTTCTATTAATGGTGGAATGCCAAATTACAATGTTGGAGTCCGAGCTACAACTGAGTCTCAGCTCTCTACGTTTCTCCTCTATCATCTAACTTCTAACCTACAACCAACCTCATTACTTGGCAACAATACAACAATTTATAGAAGAGGGGCTCAAAATGATCTTCTCTTGCAAGATAACTAATGGCGTCAAATCACCATTCCTAATGCCTATTGAAAGGGAAAATTACAATGATGGCAATCTACTCCAAATCAGACCCAGATCCATTCTTTTGTTAGCCTATTAATGAAAACCTTATCTCCATCTCATGCGAATGAAAAATTTGCTCATCCAACTTGTCGTCAATAAATTCCTAGATCACTCTTTGGATTCTCAAGGAAAAATGAGAGGACGACACCTCTCCTCCCTTGAATGCACACCATGTGTGAAATCTAACTGACGCATGCTGAGGTGGAGAGATGCTCCTGCATCATACTCCAAATCTACAAAAATCATGAGATTCTTCTCATGAGCTTCCTAGCATGGCTAAAATCCTCCTGGATCCCAAACTTTCCCTTGGAGATGTCTCTCGGCTCCTCTACCTCATTGCTTCTGGTCCTGCATCATCCCCACTACTCGTGTATGTTTCCTCTCGTTCAACTTCCTCGTGTTAACCACTTCTGTTGCTGACCTCGACATCATCTTTCTGATCTCCTCGATAACCTCGTCCAACTGCTCCATCGGTTGGATCTTTTGTTGCATACTAGCTTGAAGCAGTTCTCCCTTACCTCGAGGTAAATCACATTGATTTCCCAAGTCATCCCTTCCATCTTTCATGGTCTTAACTTGCCACTCTACTACAAATTCCACTTCTGCAACCTCCTCATCACTAGTCTTCTGCTCAACATTTACCTCTCCTGATAGATTGGTCGTTGTGAGTTCCTTGGCTGGTTCCTTTCCAGCTTTAACCAGTTGTTCCTCATGTTGGCACATTTCCCCTGGCATGGCTATCTCCTAGAAGCCACTTTCTGGTTATGGATTTTCCAACCAATCATCCAGTGCCTTCAACTCCAATTCCCACTGGGTGAGCAACTCAACTGGGCATTCTCTTTTTGTTGGGACAGACTTCAGTATCTTCTCTCCCTCCTTCATGATAGTCTCAACTTGTTATCCTTCTGTTGCATTTGAAACATCTATGGCAACCTCTCCTTGACCACTTGGTAGGAATATCATGACTCCTCCAATGATTAGAATAGTCTTTTGGTCCTCCTCCTCTGCGATGAAAGTTTTTAACTTCTCATCATCTTCATCCATGCGGCTCACATTTCTGCATGAATATCCAAATGAGTGAGGTTTCTCTCCTGCCTCCTCTTCATCTACCAGTGAACTCTCAATTGAGCTCATATTTTCTCCCTTTCCCACCTAGGAATATGGGATGTCTCCTCTACCCTCCTGGAAGTCTATGAGATCCACTGATCTCTTCTCATTGCCCACATGGAAACCTACAAGACCATTTCTAGATATATTTCCCTTATGACTGATGGATTTAGCATGCCTCAATCACCTCCTCAACCTCTGTTGCTTGTTACTAGATAAAAATTTATGAATATGACACTTAGTTGTTCTCTTCAAAGCCCATTCGTACCTCCAGCATACCTTTGCGTCCTCCCACATCCTGAATGCTAGCTCCTCCATCTGGGCTCTAATTTCACTGCGCTCCTTGTCCATCTCTGCCTTGATTTTCATCTTGCGGTATAGTCCTTGACCACAGTTATGAATTTGAGTAGCCATCTCCATCTTCAGTCTGCCCTCCTGGAAAGTCTGTTGTTCACTCTACAACTGAGAGCATCGTCAACTTCTCCTTCGCCTGAAATCTACGGACGAAAATTTTCTCCTCCTTCACCTATTTTTTATAAGATAAATCAAGCTTTGATACCACTTTGGTGTAGACCCCACCCCTTCTCCATTGGGGCTGCGCGACCTCTCGATCTAGGATCGTTTTAAAACATTGAGTTGGAGAGACTCCTTAGATTCCTCCCTGGAACCCGAATCTTCTATCACAGGTCCTTCCTTTTTCTAGAATAGGTTATGTGGTACCTGGAGGCCCTCTTCTTTGATGTGACCATCAACTATGACCATGGGCCAGCTCCTTTCGTGACTCCGCTCTTCAGAAATTTCGCGAGCGACTTACTCCTCTTTTTGGATTTGAAAATCAAGGAATTCTTTGGGACCAAACCTACCCCACATTCTTCTCCCGATCAACAACTATTATCACTTCATGATTTCGGACCATGCGAGTCCTCCCCTTGGGTATCCTCCTTTCAACTTATCCCAAACTTCCCGATCCATCGCCACATGCTCTCTGCGATCCAACGATCCAGAATGAAATCTCTCCTCACGACTTCGCGAAGATCCTTTTTTTTATTTCGGAAAACCTTCCAAATCTCCCACTCCCGAAGTTCTCGATCTTCTGCCACCTGTCTCCTCCTTGACGATGGGTGATTTCTCCCTCTTCGGGACTTCGATGAATTCTTGACCCCTTTGCACACTTAGCACAATTTCATCTTCTTTCGAGATTTAGGTTGTTCTCAGAATTCTCCTTTACTCCTTGCAGAGTTCTACATAGACCTCCTTCTGTGACTTTTCTCATCTTGAAAACCTTCCAAGTTCATCATCTCTTTGTGAAATTTGCGTGCCCTCCTAGCAACTTCTCAGTCTCCCTCCTGATCTTGTAAAATGGACTTGCAACACCTTAGGTGCACTCCTTGTGCTTAACTAATATTCTCGATGGTCTCTCCCTTATCCTTTAGAAAGTTTTAAGGTAGCTCCTTTCCTTTGTCGATGCACTTCTTGCAAATCCTTCCTTCACCAGAATGTTCAACAATTCTAGGGTTTTCCAACACCTCCAACTATGTTTCTTCTATGGATGATCTCACTAACTCAATGCCCTCCTGGAAAAGTATTTCAGAGTGTTCAGTAACCCTGAAATGTGCTTCCTCCTACAAAGTCTTTCTTTCCAAGGCACTTAACCACCTTGAAGTTTCTCCCTGAGTCGGTGAATTAATATGGTATGCCATCCTAGAAGTTTCTCTTCTGACTCCACTGAGTTCAGACACACACTCCTTGCGTCGGCTTACATAGTTTTCTTTCTCTATTGCGCACTCCTTGCACTTAGCCTAGAGAACCAAACTTAACTTAACACACTCTCAGATAGAAAATTGTATCTCTATCCTTGCAGACAATTTCTAACATTCATCTACAATTCACAAACATGTAAATGATATTCATAACACAACATCCATTACATAGAAATGTAAAATAGGAAAGAATGTCATTTTCTATTAATGGTTGATCTGAAAATAGAAGGCTGACTTGTTTTGCTATGCAAGCACCCTCTACCTCATAAAATAAATCTTAACAGGGCCTTGCTTCATGTGTTTAAATGTGCAAGAGGGTTTATGTGTTTAGTTTATGCTTCTTCCTTTTGAATGTGCATGTGTGAGGAATGTTCTTTTAAATGCTTAAATATGTGTTATAAACAAATACATAGCAATGTAAAGTGAAACAAATAACACAACAAACTCACAACAACAACAAGATGATAAAGGAGTTCACCCCTCTCTGGGCTACGTCTCCTTGAGCCTCCTTCAATAGACTTGGCTCTTTGGGATTAGTTTGTCAAATGCTCTTTACAAGATGATGCTCAACTCCAATGGATTTACAGACTATACCATTGGATTCAGAATACATAAAAACCCCAAAAATGACTGTTAAAACTCTGCAAATGGACAATGGCTCATCCAACAATGACCTCTTCCACATGTGACCTCCAAGCTTCCCTGAACTTGAATGAGGCAAAAACACCTGTAAAAGTCCTCCAATGGATCTGAAACCTATCCCAAAATGTTCATAGCATAATAAACAGTCAGAAATGACTATTTAGTCTCAGAAAATGAATATGTGCTCATTTGAGCAATGCCTCAAAGAATGAGGGCTTTAAGGCTCCTGAAGCTTCCTCAAAGTTCAAATGTGAAAAAACTGCAAATGGGCTCTTCAAATGCCTTTGAAAATGGTTCCAATGGACTCAACACGTCCAAAAACCCCTAGCTGGGATTTTACAGCTCCTCATTTGGCCAAAGATTGAAGAAGTTATGCATTCTTCCATTTTTCTCCTTCAAGCCTGCTGTAACCTGTTCGCCATTTCGCACCTGTGGAAGACTGAACCTAGCTTCAGGTGTTTCTCGTGCCAAAAATCAGCACATGCGCACCTCTCCACAAAACACGCTAATTTGTTGTACCGTTAGCGAACTAAGCCCCCCAAGGTCGGAGGTGTTGGGCGCATGGGGGGCCATATGGTCACGTCCCAACGCAATTTCAGGGCTAACTGTTTGTAAACAAATAAAGCCACGCCACATGGCGGGTCGTTGTTCCACCGTTGAAAACCAACTCATAAACCGCGCGCATAACAATAGTTTATGTTAAAACTGGGTTTAATGTTTATAACCTCGCACACACTATAACCGCACGCCATATATTAAACAATGGTCATATAAATCAATACATATAGCCGTGGGTTTAAAACCACAATTTTAAACGCGCCATTTGATATAAGGCTAGGTCATATGGAATGTGCAACAGACCACAGGCCAACATTTGGTAATCCCCCGCGCGCGCTCCATTATAAATAATGGTCATATGTTTTGGCATAATAAAACCTCGGGTCATAACATTGAAATACCCCTCCGCGCGCACAATAGAATGGATAGCGGTCACATATAATTCCATAGAACCGGGGGTCGGGGCTAGCCCCGGCCCGACCCCCCACCATTTAAACATTCATGTAAACTAAAATAAAACTTTTTCCATATGCTATATAAAAGCCAACGCGTGGCGCGTTGGTGGGCTGACCTTTGTTAAAGCATTGGAACGGAGGGGGAGGTCTGGGGGTCGAATCCCGTGGCCTCCATACAATTTTAATAAACCAAATAGCCAAACCTGGGGTGCCACGTGGCAACCCTTGATTGGGCCACATGGCACCCTTCCATTCGTCCAAGAAGATGCCACATGTCACCATACGACTCGTCCAGCTGTAACCATTAAATGTCTTCCATGTGTCACAACTTGGTTTGCCAACTGACAACTAATCACCAACCGCCATGTCATCCCGGGCCACGTCGGATGTTGATGTCAGCATGTGCCACGTGTCACCCTTCAAGTGGTGACACATGTCCCTTCCAGATTGGTCAAATCGTACTTCGAAAATGCCAAAAATGCATGACACGTGTCACGCCCAGGAGATGCCACGTGTCCTGTATGGACAGGCCATGTATGCTGTACGGTCCTGCCACGTGTCCTGTACGGACTGTACGGACAGGTACAGTCAGCATCAAATTTTTCCCTATTTGGCTCGGCGAACAGACCTCGATAACTTCTCCATACGGACTCCGTTTGTGAAAGTAAATATATTGTTGGAATCAGGAGAACGAGACGGACGCAATGGCACCGTTTTTGTCGCATTCCGAGCACTTTGAAATTTGAGAAAATTTTGGAATGCCAAATTACAATGGAAAAGTCCGAGCTACAACTGAGTCTCAGCTCTCTATGTTTCTCCTCTATCATCTAACTTCTAACCTACAACCAACCTCATTACTTGGCAACAATACAACAATTTATACAAGAGGGGCTCAAAATGAGCTTCCCTCACAAGATAACTAATGGTGTCAAGTCACCATTCCTAATGCCTATCAAAAGGGAAAATTACAATGATGGCAATCTACTCCAAATCGGACACAGATCCATTTTGTCGTCAGCCTATTAATGGCGACCTTATCTCTAGCTCATGCGAATGAAAAATTCACTCATCCATATTGTCATCAATAAATGCCTGGATCACACTTTGGATTCTTGGGGAAAAATGAGAGGGAGACACCTATCCTCCCTTGAATGCACACCATGCGTGAAATCCGATTGGCACATGTTGAGGTGGAGAGATTCTCCTGCATCACTATCTGCTCCATGTTTGTATAAATGACCTAAAATCAACTGATAATATGCAACTCTGACCACCAAATTTTTGTTCTTCATAGTAGTAAATTCTCTTGGTGAAAATCATGTACTCAAAAACTCGATAATGTTAGAAAAATACTCATCAACTATCTGTACTGAAAACAATTGTGCATATGGAAAGTTTTATTCCAAGTTACTGGGTTCTTCTCCATTAGTTATCCTAGATAAGTGATCTAGTCTTGCATTTGATATTCCAAGATTCACCACAACTTCAAAATAAAATTCTTGGAATAAGAGTATCCATATGCATATCCTTCTCCCCAAGACTGGATTATTGACTAAATATCTCAAGGTTGAATGATCTGTAAACATTTTGAAATCTTTCCCTAAAAAATAATGTATATATTTCTACAAAGCATATACCATAGCTAGACCTTCTCTTTCTGTAGTATTATAGTTCTACTCTAAATCTGAAAGCTTCTTTCTTGAAAAATAAATAGGGTGATCTATGTCACCTTCTCCTGGTTGGGTTAATATTGCTCCTAATTCTATTGTAGATGCATCCACATGCACATTAAATTCCTTTAACCAATATGGGAAAACCAGAATTGTCACAGTAACCATCTTTTCCTTTAAAATATACAAACTCTTCTAGCATTCATCATTCCATTGGTACTTAGTATCCTTCTTTAGAAGCTTCTCCATTGGTGCAATAATGTGTGCATATCCTCTTATAAACTTCCTATAATATCCTGTATGGCCCAATGTACTTTTCAACTAGCACACTGACTTTGGTTGTGGTAAGTTAACTATGACAACAATTTTAGCAGGATCAATCAATAGACCTTGCTTACACACCACATGTCCTAACAAAATCCCAAAAGGTGCACTGAAAATACATTTCTTAATGTTCAATGATATCTGATATTGTTTTCATCCATCCATCATCATAGTTAATACTTCAATATGATGTTTTAACATAATGAACATTGTCCAATCATCCAAGTAAACCTCCAAAAACTTATGAATAAAGTCCTTCAAATATGCTACTACTACCCTTGAAAAAATGGCTGGTGCATTCTTCAATCCAAATCACATAACTATATATTGAAATGATCCCCACTCTATAGAAAATTTTGTCTTATGCCTATCTTCAAGTGCTATCCTAATCTGATGATATCCTAAGAATCCATCTGTAAAAGAATAAGCTTCTTGACCCCCTACATTCTCCAAAACTTCATCTGTAAATGGGGTAGGAAAAGGATCATGTAGGAAAGAATCATTCAATTTTCTCAAATTGACACAAATCTTGATCCCTCCTTGCTTCTTTTCCTACACCACCATAGGATTGATCCATTCAGACTCTTCTAAAGGTTCTATAACACCATCTTCCAACATCTTATCAATTTTGTCTTCACCTTCTCTTTGTATATTGGATTCAATATGTACAACCTATGTCTGATAGGTATCGCTTCTAGATTCAATGGGAACTTCATCTCTCCTAGATCTCCTTCTAACCCCTTCATCTATGAGAATGTTGTTGGAAATAAGTCACTGTATTTGTGTAGTAATTCTGTAATCCTTTCTACTATCTGATTATCCCATTAATCTCCAGTTCTTTCCATCTTTGGGTTTTTTGTAGTTCCAGTATTTACCTTTTTAATATTTAATGGCATAGCATAATATTCTGAATCCATCTTTGGACCTTCTACTTCCATTTCACCTTCCACTTACAGGATCCGGATATTGCGTCGATTATCTTCTGTTGGTTCTTCTGCTTCTGTGACATGATAACAATGTAGTGATTGTCTAACTATTTGTCTATCCTGCTTCTGATATGCTGGGAAAATTTCAAACTCTGATTCTTCAAATAATTTGTCTCTTACCACTTTCAGCATTGTATCAATCTCTAGATTGTCATGCTCAAAGGACAATGTAACTACAAAGTTATGTTGTATCTCTTCCTAGCTAGCAGTTTCTCTGCGTTGTTCCTGTTCTGTGTACCATTTCTTTAGAATTCGTTCTAGTGTGTGAAGAAAATGGTGTGGCCATTCTTTTGGTTGTACTAATATCCATTTAACTATGCACTTTTGTACATGCTCTTGATGTTTTACAAATCCCTCATATATGTGTTCATTTTCTATGCCGAATCTGATGTGCAATAACCTTTTTCACTGAAACCAATTGTTGATCTTTTCCTTGTGTGTAACCCACCATCTTCCAGGTGTAGCTTTTAAAGAAATATCTGATTATGGTAATCTCTAATTTTTCATAATATCTACCTCATACTTTGTTAAAAATTCTTCTAAATCATTCAAGCCATAAAATGTGAGAGGTTCTCTTACCTCTGTACCAACCCATCTTAGCACGCGCTTCATTCTGGCACATCTCCTAGTAGATAATTCATGTAATCGCTACTTCCAATTCTCCAGTCATGTGTCAGATTCTAAATCACAAGAACTAATACTCCTCCAACTAATAATTCCTTCTACAGTTGGGTTGATATAATCCTCTTCACACGCGATAGTTCTATATAATTGATTCACATATTCTATTAGGATATTATTTGTAGGTTCCACATACTTGCCTCCCTCTAAGGGATCTAATGGAACAATAAATCTGTGCTCCCCTGATTAAAATGTCATCTTTCTTGTATTCAATTTGATGATAGCATGGTTATCAAAGGCCCAATCTAGACCCAACAGTATTGGATATGGTGAAGTATTTTCCACTATGTCAATGACTTCAAAATCAGCCATGGTACGCACACCATCTAAATATACGGGAATCCCCTTCAACCTCTCAATTGGCACCACTCTATGTTTATTCTCCAACTTCAACTAAATAGGAGAATACCCTAATTGTGGTTCTCCCTTAGCTTCCCAGGTTTTCTTTGGTAGAACATTGACTTCAGATCCCAAGTCTAGTATAATATTCCCCATATTAAAATCTCCTATGTTGTATTTCAATCTGAATTCCCTACTGGTTCTTCTCTTCTTACAAAACTAATTTAATATTTTTACATCTTCTTCCCCATGATTACACTTTTCTAGCAAATTATGTAGTACTTGTAAGGAATTTTTATCACTCAACAATTTGACACAAGCTCCCAAAAAGTTTCTTAATTTACTTACTTGTTCTGAAGACTACTCTTGATTGGTCTGATCGAATACTAAATGCATGTCATAGAATAGTATCTCATCTATTGGATTCGTTCCTGAAGTGGATGCAATGTTTTCCTTCAATATCTCTTGTCTAGGTTCCTTGAATATTTCGTTCTCTTTGTGTGCATCAAACTTATGTTCCAGCGCTGTATTATTCCTGGGCCACTAGTATTGGTCATGATCCTTCTTAGATGCATATTCTCCTGCCTTAGCTCCACCTCTAGTCACTATGTTAATATTCCTCCCATATTCTTCTCTAATTTCCACCTCGATCCATTAGGCATTCTGATTGGTATGGTTCCTCTTATCCTGTATCTTTATCAAAATTGTAGGACAATATTTTGTTTCATGGTTTGTTGCACAAAAATACATACATGTCGAGGTGGCTATGGGTAGTCTCCTCCATAGTGCCCTAAATTTTGAGAGTTGTGAAAAACAATTGTTCGTTGACCTCCTCCAAAGCCTCTTCCTCCATGACCTCCTTCTCTAAAGCCTCTTCCTCCATGACCTCCTTCTCTAAAGCCTCCTATGTTTCCCTGATTGTCTCTGCATGGTGTGTTATACTAGGGCCCTTGGTTATACTGTGACTATGGGTTATTATACTGTTGTGGTGTTGTGCATTGTCATGCAATATTATATTGTTGTTTACCTTTAAAATGTTGTGCATTATACTATGGTTGTGCTACAAACTGTTGCACGTGATTGTACTATGGCTACTACGTAGTATTATAATGCGACCGCTACGCATGTTTTCATGTTGCATGTTCAACATGTACTTTGTATGTATCTGCAATTCTTTATTTCATCATATCTATGGCTCTACAGTCCTTATCTCCGTGTCCAACTGACTTGCAAAAGTAACAAAATGTGCTCTTTAATACTGTCTAATATTTCTGCATCAAGGGGCAATGATAGGGATCATTCCCATGTGTTTTTCAAATATCGCACCATGATCCTCCTGAAGCTAAAGGGTTTGGAATACCCATTCAAATATACTGTGAAAATAATGGAAACTCATTCTTGTGATGGCCTTCTACCCTACATATTGTACAAGTCATCTTCTCTTTTCTCCTTTCCTTTGTTCTGATTCAACTGGAATGTTAAGTTCTTTATATCTTTCTTCAACTCTTCCACAACTGGATCTGTATGCTTGTATTGGTTTTCTTGTAGCTGTAAGGATGCATGCAGAGCATCACCTTGACTTTGGAATTTATGTTGTCTCAAAGGGTACTTTAAGTGTGGCAACAAATAATTAACAAACAAATGTCTATGTTGTGTATCAATAATGGTGTACTTTAACTTACCATTTATCCTCTTGAACTTTTGGTCCACTTCCCAGACTAATTCTCTTGGTTTATTCTTTATCTCTATCATTTCATTCATAAGCTAGTCTTCTGAGCTAGGTTTCTGAAATTCATTGATTAATTGCCTCTTCACATATTCTACAATTGTAGGCATTCCCATTGGATTATTTGTTGAGAGACTCATGTACCAGTCTAATGCATGATCTCTAAAATTAAATTCCAACTATGCAACCTTTGTGACCTCATGTTTAATCTTCTTTGTTTCCCATATCTTCTCACAGATGAAAAAATGATTCTCTGGATCATCTAACTGATCCCCTCGAAAATATGGTAACCTAATAGTTGGATCTTGTCCTGCCATTGTGAAATTTGTTGAACTACCACCTCTGCGTGGTGTAGATACTTAACTTCTACTAGTTGAACTTGCACTTTTGCTACTAGACCCATGTCCTCAAAAAATTATTCTACCACTAATTACTTGCTGGTTAACTATTTTTTCTTCTTCAACTGTGTTAGTCGCACATGGGGTTATGGGTTCCACACTAATTTGGATCTGGAATGGAGAGCCTTATTCTACACTGGACCCATGACCTTTGGTTTTCCTCTCATATTTGGCACGCAATATATCCTCAATCTATCCCATGGAATGAAGATCCTCTACCTATTCCTCATCGCTATCCAAGCCCTCTCGCTTCATTACAACCCTCTTCTTACTATTCATCTTATACTAGTAGGGTCATCCATTGCATGTCACACCTGCATTCCTTATGATTTTCCTGGTTTGTTCATCATCCATCATGATGGGGTCCATTTACTCCTTATTTTGGCTACTCTCCATAGCCTTCTCCATTTCTCATATCTTCCTTAGTGCTTACCCCAATTCCCCCATGCACGCAGAGTGATCTAGTTTTCTGATTCCATGGTCAACACACCTTTATCATGTAGTAAGATCTTGATTGAAGTGTAAAGAGACATAATGTACCTCCCTCTAGGTCCCTTCAAGAAATCTTGTTCTACAATAGTATATGAATTCACTATATCTACTGCAAACTTAGTGATAAACCCTACAATAATGTTGTCTAACCAGAAATCCACTGCACATGTGAATTTTTTATTGACCCTTTCCAACTGCGTGATATTTTCAGAAATCCACACTATTTGTCTAATCCGATTAGTCAGATGGGTTTCTTTAAACTTTAATATCCACTCCTTTAATCACTCTGGAAATAAACATAAATACGCTTCATGTAAATAAATAAACACATACCTCTGCAGGTACTGACGCGATGTATACCTGGAACCCTTATTATCTTTCTGCATGAACTCCAATTGATTTTAATCTAACCATATTTCAATCTCTTTCTTCATAGGCTTCCATGGCTTGAAAATCCCTTTATACTACTGCATCTTCTTCACCAAACTCCCTCTTGGATCTCCTTCTAAATTCTAGCTGACAATGGAACCATTTTTTGGACGTATGGGCTAACCCAGGTTCTACCTTAGTTATCCAACAAAACCCTTATCACCATCGGCCCTTCTAGTAAACCAGAAGGCTACACCGCACATAGAGTGCACAACACATTCTCACCTGAGATGGCTTATGGGTGACTGCAGTACGCAGGTTTCTATAGTCATGGAAGGGATTGGGTTTTTATTCTTACTTCTATTTATACTTAACCATGCATTCTATTACAATATTCATCAGATCCATTCATTCATTCTACATATCTATTCTAGTGTACGCTTGATATGGATTTAGGAGCAGAGCGAACTGATTATAGATTGAATACCATAAACACAGAGATAGGAAGAATAACACAAATATCCAGTGAATAATATCTTCTATTAAATAATGAATAGGATGAAACTGTAAAATTGCAGAACTGAAACTTGCTCGAATGGTGGTAGTTATCTCTGAGAAGAGATGTGGTTGCTACATGCATCTGTCTGAGAATAATGGATTACAATGAGGCTCCATAGGCCCTTTTCATATTAATCATGAATGAAAAAACCCTATACATCCAAAAGCCTAAACCTAGAAGGTGAAACACAAAAATTCATGTGGGCCCTATGGGTAAGTTGGTGTAATTTGGTACCTCAACTTCCCAGGGTCATAACTTTTGCATACGACCTCCGTTTTAGGTGCATGATATCCCGTTGGAAAGGTATTTTAGAAAAATACACATTTCTCCTTCAGAATCTCACTTCATCCACAGTCTGAATGTGGCAAGTAGAAAAAACAATGTTTAGGGCCCCAAAAAAACCTTGAAAGTACAACAAGATGTGCTAACATGAAAACATACAAAATAGGCTAGTTGGATTAGGTGAGAGGGAACCTATATCCACTTGGAGAATGTGTGAGGATTCAGATACAAAAAGATGTGTTGAACAAAAATGGACATGAGGATCTAGTTGGAATAGGTGGGTGGCCACCAATATCCATATGGATCAATCCTCCCCCCTTAGGAAGCAATGGTCTCCATTGCATTGAGTTCCCCCATCAGGTGAGAAAACTTCTACTGGATTTGACCCCGGGTGAGCCAATTTCCTTGGTGTAGGAGTTTCCTTGCCTTGAAAACTCGACAAAGATGGATTTGTTGCTGACGAGTGCCCTTGACCTATGTGTCCACTATCTGATCGGTGGATGCTTGTTCCATGCAGTTAGGGTTAAGCTCTGTTGGTGTCAGTTGTTCGATGATCTCAGAGGTGTCCAATAATGGTGGAAAATATGGTCGAAGGAAGTCCACATTGAATACTGGATGCAAACCAAGGAAGGGTGGAGTGTTAAGCTCAAAATCATTGCTACCCACAGCCTTGGTGATAGTGTAAGGCCCATAACAAAGTGGTCAAAGCATCCGATGGGGCCCAGTGAGACGGTCCTTCTGCAAATGTAACCAGACTTTGTCACCAAACTGAAATTGGTGTGGTACCTTGTGTTTATCATGGTGTTGCTTGTACTTAGCATTGGATTTAAGCAAAATATCCTAGACCTGTTGGTGAATGTGCTGAATCCACTCAACGAATATGGTGGCTTGTCGATTGCAAACTGATCAGGGGAAGAGTATATCTATGCAGTGGCAAGAGGAAGTGCAACATCAATGGGTCCCAAGGGTTGGAATCCCAGACCCACTTGAAATGGGCTATGTTCGGTGGAACTATGGAGAGCCCTATTGTAAATGTGTTGGACATATGGGAGACTCTTGTCCGATGTACGGGGATGCTTAGAATTGTACATGCGTAGGATTTACACAATCATACAATTGATGACATCAGTTTGGACATCAGGTTGGGGGTGGAAATAAGTGGATTGCGTGAGCTTGGTGTCCAACAGAGACTAGAGACTCGACCAAAAGGTGTTGATAATCCTATTGTCTTGGTCGAAGATGATGGTCTGTGGTATCCCAAAGTGAACCCAAACTCGTTCGAAGAAGAGCTTGGCAGTATCTCCCACTGTGACATTCTTCTTGGAGGATGTGAGGATGTCCATCTTCAAAAAATGATCAACGACCACAAACACGCAGTCATTTTCGTGCTTTGTGGATGACAAACCAGACACGTAATCCATGGAGATGGATTCCCACAACTTCTCTGGAATAGGAATAAGGGTGTATAAGCCTTTATGCTTGATGGTCGGCTAGGAAATGACACAAAAAGTGAAAGATATGATATACTTGTTGATGTCCTGTCGAATATTTGGCCAATAAAAATGTTTCTGAAGAATGACCACAGTTGTATCTACGCAAAAATGTTCCGCCACACGACTGTAGTGGGATTCCCAAATAAAATTTGCACACTTGCTTGTAGGAACATAGAGATGGCACTGGTGGCATAAGATTCCTTCTTGAATGTGAAAATCAGTGATTGTGGTGCCTGTACCCAATAAATGATATGTGGTGGCAAAGTCTGGATCTTGCTGGTAAAGTTGGGGCCTCTCCAATTTTTCATGTCCACAAGAATGGAGGACAGTGGTAAGTGTAGCCACAGGAGGTTGACTGAGGCAGTTAATGACACGATTGGAGATACCTATCTTATACTTGATTTTGATATGGAACTACTGCAGGTAGGTGGACCACTATTGATGGTGGTCATTTTGCAATTTCCCCTGTGTTTGTATGAACTACAAAGGCTTGTGATTAGTGTGTATGATCATCTCTGTCCCCAAAATGTAATATTTCTATTGACAACAGGCTTGTACAATGGAATACATTTCCTTTTTATAGGTGGGGTATTTATAGATAGTATCAGAGAGTGTCTAACTATGGTATGCCATTGGATGCTCATGTTGAGTGAGAACTGCACCCACAACATAGTCAGATGCATCAGTCTCAATATCAAATGGTTGTTGCAAATCAGGCAAGGAGAGGATTGGAGCTGATAACAAATAATGTTTCAGATCTTCTAATGCTCATTTCTTCTCCTTCCCCCACACGAACTTGGCCCTACCACCACCCTTGGTCCCTTGGATGAGGGCCCGTGCAATATGGGAGAATCCCAACATGAACTTTTGGTAAAAATTGGCGAGTCCCAAGAAGCTTTGAAGCTTGGTCAGTGTGGTTGGGGATGGCCAGTCATGAATGAATTTGATCTTAGCTAGATCAACATGTACCCCATGCTAATCAACAATGTAGCCCAGGTATTGGACCCTGTTCATGCCAAAATAGAATTTTTCCAAGTTGGAATAAAGCTTGTGTTGTCGCAGAGTGCTCAAAACCTGTTAGATATGCCACATGTGCTCCTCCCACATTTTGTTGAAGATGAGGATGTCATCCAAATATACTACCAAAAAGGATTTTTTGAAGGGTCTCAATACATCATCCATCGACCGCATGAAATTGGTTGGTGCATTTTTTAATCCAAAGGGCATGACTAGCCATTCATAGAGGCCTTCTTTAGACTTGAAGGTTGTCTTCCAGACATCAGTTAGTTTGATGGAATCCTGGTGGTAGTCAGACTTTAGGTCAATATTGCTGAACAATTTTTTCCCCTTGAGTTGGTCAAGAAGGTCATCAATCCTAGGAATGAGGTAGCGGTTCTTAACTGTGATTTTGTTTAAGGATTTGTAATCAATGCAGAGTCACCAAGTCCCATCCTTCATATGATCTAGTACAATCAGGCTTCCACAAGGAGAGGAGTTGGGTTTGATGTGCCCCTTTTGAAGCGGCTCTTAGATCTAATGCTTGATTTTATCATTCTCCATCAATGAGCGTCGATAGACTGATCCATTAGGTAGAGGTGCGTTGGGGGTCAGATCAATTGGATGCTTGACTTGGTAGTGTGTTGGTACCCCTGTACGTGAGACAAAGATGTATCTGTATTCTTCCATTCTCCTGTCCACTTGCATCTACTGCAAAGAGAGGCGTTGTGTAGAGGCCGTGGATGTGGTGGTGACCTTATGCTTACTATGAGCACAGATCACAACGAAGAAAAAATTATCGGTCTGTGAAATGAACTTACTGCATTTCTTAGTAGAGATCAAATAAATAGAAGTAGGTGGTGCCACCTCTAGGATCATGTACAATTTTTGACCTAAAGTAATAATAACACTACGGGGTCTAGACTCATATGCAACATGACACTTCCACAAATATGGTTGTCCTAAAATAACATCACAAACTTCAAGGGAATAAATATCACATAGTACCTCATCTTTGAAAGGCTTGATGTCGTAGGACAAATGACAATGTTGGCTGACACTGAGATCTCTTCCTTGAAAAATCCAGTCGATGGTGTAGGGTTGTGGGTGTAGTGTCATGGGAAAGTTTAGCCACTTGATGACCTCTGCTGAAATCAGGTTCTTCTAACTACCATTGTCAACAATGAAGAGAATCAGAGCCCCCTTAACCCACATCAGCAAGTGAAATAAGCCTTCCCCTTCCTCTGGTTCTACTAGTTCTCTTAGCCATAATTTGGTGGTAGCGACCATGGCACTAGGTTCAACATCCATAATCTTCTTTCCTCCTTTAGGATTTGACTCAGAATCAGAATTAGCCTCGGACTCAGAACCCTTCAGCTCGACCATGAGGGACTACTTGGAGCGACATTCATTGGTGTTGTGCCAAGGAATTTTATGGTACTCACACCATTTTCCCGTGTCCTTCTTCATCTTCTCGTTTCCCTTATTTTTTTGCGATTAGGATGGATTGTATTGAGGGAATCCATCGTGAATTGGTTTCCTTTTGTGTGGGTTGGGGTTTCCTTTTCCCTGCTTCGACTGTGAGGGGTTTGCAGATCCAAAATCTCATCGTTTCTTCTTAACTTTCTGCTCGATCTTGACCTCGTATCTATAAGTTGTGTGCAATGAGGCGATGTCCAGGAATTCCATTTCTGTTTGAATGTATCTATGCAAAAAAATATGGTATTTGAGCACTAGATGACGCTAACAATATTTTATACCCAATTTTGTGCGAAGGGTATGGAAAATATTGGTGAAGTCTAGTACTGTCTGGTCCCTTTCTTGACGTAGGGTGGTCTATCTGGTGTACTGGTCCTTGTAGCTTCCAACAAGGTAGTATTGTTCTTTAATGGCATCCCTGAAGGAATCCCATGTAGGGGCCACTACAAAAATTGCAGATTCCTCCACTTCCCTTTTCTCAGAGTAGGTATCCCACCAGTCTTTAACATGGGGAACGACCTTGAGGAGTGCAAAAGTGATATTTTCCTGGTCGAAAAAATTGTGGACCGAAAAATATCCTTCAAGAAGGTTTAACCATTTATCTACAACATCTGCATATATTAGTCCTTCAAATAATGGAATATGAAAATTTACCTGTACCTTGAAGGGGGTTGCACGACTGCCTGATGAAGATGATGCTCCCATGGGCACCCGTCGAAGGATCTGTGTGAAGTTGTCCATCATTTCGTCCCTTTGTCACATGAGGGATTCCTCAAGCAACATTTTAATAGGATCTCCTTCTCCATCATATTTTGTTTCTTCTCCCATGGGTTGTTGTCGAGCTCAGTGTGAATGATATGGTAATGGCTCAATTGGTTCGAGTCCCAACTTCTTGTACCCAGACCTTGTCAAGGACATGCACGAAGAAAAATAAATGAAGAGCAGACCACTCTGATACCAATGATATGGATTCAGGAGTGGAACGAAATGATTACAGACTGAATACCATAAACACAAAGATAGGAATAATAACACAAATATCTAGTGAACAATATCTTCTATTAAATAATTAAATAGGTTGAAACTACAAAACTACAGAATTGAAACTTGCTCGAATGGTGGTAGCTATCTCTGAGAAGAGATGGGGTTTCTATGCACATTCGTATGAGAATAATGGATTAGAATGAGGTTCCATAGGCCTTTTTCATATTACTCATGGATTCCAAATCCCTAGACATCCAAAAGCTTAACCCTAGAAAGTGAAACACCAAAAGTCATGTGGGCCCTATGGGTAAGTTGGTGTAATTTGGTACCTCAACTTCCTAGGGTCATAACTTTTGCATACAACCTCTGTTTTAGGCGTGCAATATCCCGTTGGAAAGGTATTTCATAGATCTACACATCCCACCATCATAATATGACTCCATCTACAATCTGACTATGGTGATTAAAAAAATCAATGTTTAGGGCCCCAAAACAACCTTGAAAGTACAACAAAATGTGTTGACATGAAAACATACAAAATAGGCCAGTTGGATTAGCTGTGAGGCTTAAGACAACCCCATAAGTGTAGAAATCACAATTATAAAGCAGTACAAAAAGAGTTGTTGAACAAAAACAGACACAAGGAGCCAGTTGGAATAGGTGGGTGGCCACTAATATCCATCTCGATCAACGCTATAAGTAAATGTTGATACTGAGAGGGGGGTGAATTAGTATCAAGTACAATTTAAAAAAAAATCAACCTATACTTAAACCATTCAATTATATCCAATGAGCAATGAACAATAATAGAAGAGTTACATCAATACACCACAATGAACCATGCACAATATACGCGAAACAATCAATAGTTATTTTTCAAGGGAAGTAATGACTTCCAAAGGTAGCTCCAACTTCCAAATATAAAGGGAGGGATAAACCTCCAAAAGGAATAAACAATCTTCCAATATCAAGAGAGGGTTGAACTCTCCATCCTTGCCCCTTCCTTCCACCCAAGAATATATGACAGATAATAAAACTTTACATTAAATCATCACCATCAACTAACGATCACATAGATTCAAATAATGCTTCCTAAGACTTCTTCAAATTCTGCAATTCTTCACTTCTTAGAATACTCTGATCCTGGAGATAATATAACTCAATGTATTCTCTGAAAATCCTCCAATTTTCACTCCTTCAATCTTGTAACACCCCAGGTTTTGAACCCCCATTTTAAATAATGTATTGTTACAATGCTAAGAGGCCAGAGTGCCCAAACAATTATTAAAAGGCCACTGTGCCCAAGACATGTAATGTTTTGTTTATCATTATTAATAATAAATACATGGCTCGCTTCTAGATGGACACAGATTAGAGTTATAGCGGCTATGATTCCACAATAGAGGGGGATTGAGGGGCTAAGTGTTTATTCCTATGTTAATTACCCTTTTTGTCTAAGGGAGGGGATCGATTACGGGATATTCTTGGGGAAGGTTGGGAGGTTCTTGATTTCCCCATGAGGTTACTTAAACCCTCCTCTAGTCTAATTGTGGGGTTGGTCATTGTTCGATTGATGGTTTGTTCATTGTTTCCCTGTACTTTCATTCATTCCCCTCATGCACTTGCATGCACTCACCTACCCATTCATCGATCCATGCTCACCTGCGTCTTGGCCTAGCAAAGTGAAAGGAGTTGTCGAAGAATTATCCATGTGATAGTTGGCTGTAATGGTTGCTGGTGTGATCCAGCCATGACTTGGGGCCTGCATGTCTAAAAGGCATTGTCCCGTACCTTGTTTTCCTCACAATTGCGAGTCCTAAGAGTTCCAGCATTGAGATTTTGGACCAATTGTGTTGGAGGCCCTCCAAATAAAGGAGAAGGACTACTTGAGGGACTGCATGGCAAAGAAGGGTGGAGGTCCAATCTCTTGGGGTGGTACCGGCTGGGTAGAATAGAGTTGGGTACTTGGATTGTTGTGGGTGTTGGGAAACCTGTGAGATGTTGAGAGATGATTGGTTTGGGAAGCCAAGTAACACTCTGGAACCGTCCTTGTGGACTCATAGCCCTAGTTTAGAGGTGACACTACTATTGAGACTTGGAGTAGTGATGTCTATGGTTGGGTGGAACATCCTTGGTTTACAACAGTTGGTGTCATCATTCATAAATATAAGTGCTCTTTGTTGTGATATTATTATCTATGTATGAATGTATTTTCGTTGTATATTTAATTATCATTTAATTGAATCTTAGAATATGCATTCTTTTTCGATATTGATGTGCATGTCATTAATTCTCTTATCTTATGCATCCTTAATAAATAAAGAAGGTATCAGTATGAGAAAGTAGTCCAAGGGTGGGCTTGCGGGTAGCATACCCCAACTTGTTGGTGGTCGGGGATGTTACAGATTGGTATCACATCTTTAAATGCTAAGTTAAGGTTGTGTAGGTGGAATTGCCTGGCCTATTGGTGGCCGAGGATGTTACAGATTGGTATCATATATTTAAATGCTAAGTTAAGATTGTGTAGGTGGCATTGCCTGGCCTGTTGGTGGCCAGGGATGTTACAAATTGGTATTAGAGCTTCTGGTTGAAACACTGGGTCATTTTGGGTCAAGTCTGTTGGTTAGAGTCTCGTGGTTACAGATCGAACTCTGACTGTGGAGTTGAAAAGCTCAGGAGGAATGGCATTGTAGAATCTACACAAGAGTTAGATAAGGAGAGACTCGTTGTAAAGGGGTCGAAGGATTGTGACCATCCCCTTCTAATTCAAGAGAGAACTCCATTGTAGGATCAGGAGAGATCCGAGATCACTGGATTGGAGGATAGGTGAACATGGGTCGTTCAATGAAACGGGAGGAAAAGGTTAAGGTCATGACCGTTAGATCCCATTGGAGAGACAAATCAATGGCCAACAGGCATTGCGGGGAACCAAGTTGCATGGGAGTTAATTGTTGGGCTCTAAATATGTCCTAAAAACAACCTCTATGCATCAACCAAAGGTAGGCATTGGCACAAGCATTTTACTTGTCGCCTACGTAGGTTCTTACCTCCTGTTTTCAATACCCAACCTCCAGGGATGCAACACCTGTAAAGGAACAACAATCGTAAATGGAATGAAAGTTGTTATATTAAAAGGAACAACACGACTTGAAAAAGGAAAAACAATCATTACATTGGGCCGAACTAATGTTGAATTCATTGCATTGTAGTATTTACCCAACTATCTAATTTGTCAACCTGGGGGTCGTAAACTAACGAAGCACACACAAAGTATATGCAAGATTGAAGTGAGACTAATATAATCTAATGTTTAATCTATGACTGAAATAGAATCATTAATCTAACACACGACTGGAATTGAATCATTAATCTAGTTGCGTAAATGAAATTACTCTAAGAATGGGAAATTGCGTAAAGGAAATTAATCTAGAAATGGAGAACTACATGAAGGAAAAGTAGATACAACAAGTGAAGAGTTAAATGGCACAACAAAACATGAGAGCGCTCATCAATGAAGCAATCTTACATTCAATAATCAAATCAATCTTCATAAAAGAATAATGAAGCATGAAAACCAAAACCATGAATCAAAGCTAAGAATCCGTTTCTCTTTCGAATCCTAATGACTGCTCTAATTCTAATTACATCTTAATTGAATAATCTAATTTTCCTTCTACTAGAATAATCTAATTGAATCCTCATGAAGAGAGAGCACTCTCTTTTATACATGAGAGCCTTGAAGATAAGATAACCAACTCATTATTACAGATCCACTATTCTCTCAACCTATTTTC
>JZKD02S0269749.1:233153-245064 GCA_000966675.3 Picea glauca
TAGGGTTGTTGACTAATCCAAAACTAGGCATGTGAGACTAAAGAAAAGTTTGATGAAAATGCTAGTCTCTTGTTGTTAAAGTTAAGGAAGGATTGAAGGAATGTGATCATATACAAAAAGTCTATTATAGAACTAAAAATCAGATTTGGATGATGAAATTGATGAGGGATTTTGCTTGAGGTACATGTTGAGTACATGGTTGAGACAAGTAGTTGATGAGTTGGCACATACATGAGGTTTATAGTTGATTATGTTGGTACATATTGATGAGTTATAGTTGATGAGTAGTTGACACATGATTGGTACATACTTGGTACATGGTTGGATGCACTTGTTTATGGTACAGATTGATTACAGGTTATTTGGTACAGGTTGGTGCATGGTTGATGCACTTGTTTATGGTACAGGTTGATTACATGTTGAGGTACAGGTTGATGCATGGTTGATGCATGGTTCGGATTTATTGGTATAGGTTTGAAACGGTATATCTCATAGTGATAGGTTGACAATTTTTCCATCATTCTACTTCTACTTCACAGTGGCAGGTCGGGGCAAGGACAGGTGGTTGTAGCCGGAGAACATAGGGGGTTGTAGCCTCCCTCTAGTTGTAGCCAGAGAATTGGGGAGTTGAAGCTTCCCTCAAGTTGTAGCCTGAGAAACTAGGGGGGTGGAGCCTCCTTCCAGTTGTAGCTGGAAAAGAAAAGAAGTTTGTGCTTCCAATGAATGTAATTCTTCAAGACATATAAGAAAAAGAATTCTGTGGTTTTCTCCCGATTTGGGTTTCCACGTAAAACACTGGTGTACTATGTATGTATGTGATTGTTCATTTGTTCATTGCTCATTATTAGATGATAATTCTACATTGACATAACACTTGTATTATTTGGTTAAAAAGGATTAAATTGCGCTATTACTAATTCACCCCCCCTCTCAGTAATCCATTAGATTTTGCTTCAAGTCTTCAACCAATAGGTCATTCTTTTCTTTTACATTTTTTCTTCCCAGATTTACTACACCTTTTCCAATTATTTTGGCGGATGAGTCATCCCCAAATGCAACATTGCCACACTTTCTCTTCAAGTTGATGAATTTTTCTTGATCCCTGATCATCTGTGAAGAACATCCACTGTCTATGTACCATTCATCTTCTTCTTTACATTCTTCAGCAGTCAATGCTATTCGGCAATATTCATTGTTTGGAATCTCTTTCCTTCTCCATAGTGTGCTTGGCATAGGGACATATTTATTCATATATCTGAAATCTTGTGCTTTGTGACCAAGATAATTACATTTGTAGCATACACTATTTTTTTCCGTAAGTGGGGAAAATGAATTATAACTTATTTTGACAAATCCATGATTATTTCCATATCTTATATTTACACCATTCATGTTTCTTGCATACTTGTTCCTTTCATTGATTCTGCAATCAATTGCCTTATGTCCAAAATTTTTGCAAGTTTAACAATGACCAAGAAATAAATTTTGATACCTGGGAGAAAGTGACCTTCTTTGTGATGTAGTCCATTTGGGTTCATGATCTACTCTTCTTTAGTTTCCTTCACACTGATTGAAGATTCTTTGATTCCTAAAGGTAGGATGACTTTTTGTATATTCATCTCTTTTGTAATCATTCAGTCTTTCTGGTATCCTAGTCCACTTCTCATCAATTGTCTGTGTAGCTCTTTCTTCAACCTTCTTGTTGGTATTTTTATATTCTTTGTATGAAGTTTCACCCATGCATCCAAGATGTATTAAGTATTTTGACACTTGAGAGTTTCTTAAGCTCTTCCTCAATGAGACAACTTCTTGTTCAAGTTTCTCACAATCTTCTTCTTTCTTCATCATTTGGACATTCCTTACTTCTCCTATTATTCTTGCTTCTTCAAGTAGAGTCTTCAAGGAAATGGTTTCTTCTCTTAGTTTCTCGAAGTATTCTAATTTTTTCTTCAAGATTACAAATGCCTTTTCACAACTACCCAATTCACTTCTTAGTTTTCTATGCGTGTCTTTGATCTTGCTATTTTCAATCTCAACATGCTTCAATTTTTTAAGATTCTCATCTTATTCTTGAATCATTTATGCTTCATGATTTTCTTCTTCTTCATTGGAATTTTCTTCTTTAGTGTCATCTCTTTCAATCCTTGGATGAGGACATTCACATTCAACATGTCTTACTCCTTCACAATTAAAGCAAAAGAACTGACCTCTATTTGCTTCTTTGAAATCTGAGATGTTGTAATTTTCTTCAACTTCTTCTTCTTCTTCTTCTATTTCTTCCCTTGCATAAAGGTCTTGTATCTTGTCCCAAAGACCTTTTGCTGATGCACATGATCCCACCTTGGATTTCACTGAATCTGTCAATCCATCCAGGATGGTATCTATTGCCAATTTGTTGTTCATTTTTGCTTCCTTCTGAGTTGCAGTCTTTGGTTTCTTCAAAGCATTGTATCATGAAGAAACTAAGAACCAAACATCTTCCCCAAGAGCTTTCAAGTAATTTTCCATTCTATTACTCCAGTATTCAAAATTGCTTCTATCAAATGGTGGAATCCCATTTGGAATGTTGTCTTCCATTTTTGCTTTGGATCTTCCTTCCAGTGGTTAAACTGTACTGAAGGTAACTCACTCTGATACCAATTGTTAATACTGAGAGGGGTGTGAATCAATATCAAGTACAATTTAAAAAAAAAATCAACTTATACTTAAACCATTCAATTATATCCAATGAGCAATGAACAATAATATAAGAGTTACACCAATACACCACAATACATTATGCACAATATATGAGAAATAATCAATAGTTATTGTTCAAGGGAAGTAATGACTTCCAAAGGTAGTTCCATCTTACAAATATAAAGGGAGGGATAAACCTCCAAAAGGAAGATACAATCCTCCAATATGAAGAGAGGTTTGACCTCTCCATCCTTTCCCCTTCCTTCCACCCAAGAATATACGAGAGATAATAAAAATTTACATTAAATCATCACCATCAACTAACCATCACATAGAACTAGATAATGCTTCCTGAGACTTCTTCAACTTCTGCAATTATTCACTTATTAAAATACTATGATCCTATATATAATATAACTCAATGTATTCTCTGAAACTCCTCCAATTTTCACTCCTTGAATCCTCCCCAAAAATAAGTTATAGAGAGAATGGTAGACCTTATTCAATTCTGGTTTATTCAGGAGAGAGAACTTGTATAGAATTCCCCATGCTCAATATTTAACATCCCATTCTGAAATTTTCACACAAGAAACTAAACCCCGTACTCTTTCCAATGAAATTGGTCTCACTTCATTTGGATTCTCTATGAATAAGTTATGGTTGTTTTACCCAGAACACATGTTTATGACCAACTTCAGGACTAGTCAAAAACCCTATCTTCCACAGAGTGTATATCCAAAAGTACAGTGAATAAAGAGATGAAATTTTTACCACAGGTACCTAGATGTGTCTTTTCTATACCATATCAATTTCACCATCTGAATCATTCTAGAAAAAAGGTTATAGTGAAAATGGTAAGATGACCTATAAATAACATACCTTAGAACACATCACCAACATACTTCATCCTCCCTTGAAATCCAGCCTTATTTACTTCCGATTTCCTCTTAAATTAGACTTGTGTGTGTTTAAAATGAATGTATAATGATATGTATTTATACCATTTATGTTAGTTCCTTTTAACATTAGGGATGACCTAACACTTTCTTATTTTGTAATTTTTTTCTTTAATTATCTTCAGGGCCGACTTGTACTTCCTTCTTCAATTCACTTTGTCATCTTCAGAAATTCATTTTTCCTCAACCATGAGGATCCACATGATGTGCCACCTACCACCAGAAACAACATGATGTATAATATCCATCCATGGGTGTTGTGTCTGCATGTACATTGTCCTTCATGTCTAAATACCTTCATCAATCTTGCAGTCCAAAACCAATGACTAAGGTTGAAATCAATGACAACAACCAATCTACCAATAGTAAATCCGTTCATTCATTTATCTAACCATTCAATCATAACTGTAAAAACTGTAAAATAGCACATTGCACATAGGGTTTTACCATGGTTCACCCCCCCTGAGGATACGTCCACAAATATATTCTTCTTTTTTTCTTATTCATCAAAAGGCGATGCACACATTACATTATAATAGAGAGTAGTGAGGTGGACTAGGATCACACCAAGCTCCACAACTTGTGACCTGACCTGCAACTACATCTCCATATTTACTCCATTTGAGCTCCACATCCATCAAAAAAAAATTCAACTCCAAAAATATTCTTCAAGTATGCAAAAAGTCACCCAAATATATCACAAACCATAGATGGAATACATCGGTGCCTTATTCTACCTTAGACCTCTTCTATTTATATTACAAAAATGGTTTAAACCCTTACAATATAACTCCAAAACCCTAACCCTAACATGGCTAGGTTCGTCCACATCTGCATTGGATTTCCTCAAATCCTGTCGCATGGGCTGCATTTCCTCAAAATATGGCATGCTCTCCTTATTGGTCGAATATGCCTAATGTTTGCATTGTTCTCCCAAAAATTCCTACTCCAATAGCAACATCCTCAGAGATGGCCATAAATTTTTTTTTTCCCTTACACTTGTGCTCAGGAAAATATTTGTCATCACAAATATAAAAAAGGCCCTTGAGTTTAAGTTCAACCATTTCTTCCTGGTCAATTTTTGGATCTTTAGGGGAGTGGAAGGAGGAGTGAGAGTGACTAGTTTAAGATGAGGAATACATGAGGGTTTTTCGGTCTGAGAGGAGACAACCTGTTGTGCTTCCTTAGATATTTTAGTAGCTTCCACCCAACTTTGAGGCTGAGCGATGAGGACATGGGCATGGATCTCATCCTTGAGGCCACTAATAAAAACTTCTAAAAAAAAGAAGCATCAAACTGTTAGGGACCTAACCCCTTACGTAGATAGAACAATGTATTCTAATGTAATAAAGGTCAATATTAATAAGGCCTTGCAATAAGGTAGAATAAGTCGAATGTAAGAAGACCTAATAAAAGCTTCCACTTCTAGAAGGATCTTCCTCTAGATGGTTCTCTTGATAGACATATTTAGTATAAATAGGAGTCGAGGGTATGAGAATTCTAGCTTGGATATTATTGTAATAGATCTCTTATTGACTAGAGGTTTCCCCCTCGAAGAGGCCCGTGAACATTGCTCTCAGTAATCAAAGTGCTCTTTTTGGTGTTATTATGTTATCATTTCAGTATTAATGTGGTGTTATTTTGGTTATATTGTTGTTCATCTTCCATTTCTAGCATTTTATTTATGTTCTGCATACTTTTTATATCTAGAATATTACAAGTGGTAACAGAGTACTTTCCTTGGCAGAAAATTGTGGGTTAATTTTTTTTTAGGGTAGAGACGTATTCTGGCATCTTTAATCCATAGAGATCTGTTGTTACACGCATAAACCCGTGGTTGAGGGATTCATACACGCAGGAAATATAAGTGGTTCTTAAGCGCACATCTGTTGGCCACCCTTGTAACCCATGTTGGTACCCCTTCGAGTGGTAGCGCATCAGACAACACCTATGTACAGATTGACCTAGATTTCCTAAATCCCTCTTTAGATAAATCGATCGACTACCTGACTGCTATAGTGCCACCGAGAACAACACTTGGGAAGATACTCTCTAGTACCTAGGTAGTCGGGTAGTACAACTAAGGGCACGGTCTAGCTTCCTTAGTTAGTTCCCTGAGATATTGGGCTGAGTACTACAGTTGGGCCCCGCACGTATATCAGAGAGCTATAGCACAGGGAAAACCCTTGTCTGTAGAACCCTTGAATAACTAACCCTTGGGGACATAAACAAAAAAATTAAAACAGACAAGATCTATTGTCATGCAAATATGTTCAGGTTGCCAAATCACTACACATTTCTTCCTAGTTAAGCATTTGGGCATTTCATCTCTGCAGTATTCTTCATACTGGAGTATAACTCCGTAGGTGTAAAAAAAAATAAGTCTAGAAATTTTTGCACCATTATTTGAGACCTATTCCATTGGATTTATCTCTTCACCCTTATCATATTCATACATATCATTTTTTAGCAAACGTTTTGACCCCACCTGCCCCTTTTTGGTTCCCTCGTCATCATGGCCCATACCCATAGCCAAGACTTGGAGGCTTTCTTCAGTACCTTGCAATCTAATTTCACAGAGACCCAACAAGAAGTGAAACAACTTAGTTCCAATGTTGTCACCATCAATACAACCATGTAGTCCTCCATCACCGCCTCAATCGAGGAACTCAAACAAGACATGACTACCCAGCTTGAGTCTGTCATTTCGATGATCTGCACCAAGCTGCATATCCTTATAGATAACCCTTTATCTAACCCACCTCCACATATCGAAGCTGAAACTTCCTCTCATTCCCATAATTTTCAGCCCCATCACTTTCAACGTGACCTACGCCTTCCGCGGGTGGATGTGACCAAATTTGATGGCTCGTATCCCACTACTTGGGTAACCCAAATGGAACATTATTTCTCTTTATACGACATTACAGATGACTTGGCCAAACTTCGGTATGGTGTTCTCCATCTAGATCAAGAATGTTAGCAATGGAGAAAAACTTTTCGTCAAGGGTATATTGCTTGGAAAAACTTTGTGGCAGATCTTTATGAATGATTTGACACCGACACCAACCATTTAGGACATTTGTCAAAGTTGAAACAACCCAGAACAATGGAATAATTTATAGCTTCTTTTGAGCACCTGAATTTTTGGACAGAGGGCATGTCTAATGCATTTTTCTAAGAATGTTTTATCAGTGGCCTCAAGGATGAGATTCATGTCCATGTCCTCATGGCTCGGCCTCAGATTTGTGTGGAGGATACTAAAATAGATAAAGAATCACAACAGGTTGTATCTTCTCAAAACCAGAAATCCTCCTTTATTGCTCGTACTAAACCAGTAAATCCCACTATTCCCTCTTCTCCATTAAAGATATAAAAATTGACTAGGGATAAAATGGAAAAATGCCAACTCAAAGGCCTTTGTTATAATTGTGATAACAAATATTTTTTGGGCCACAAGTGTAAGGAACAAAATATTTTTATGGCCATCTCGGAGGATGTTTTGGAAGAGGATGTTGAAATGCCCCTTGTGTCTAAGTCACCTGAAACCATGGACATAACCCCTCCCTCATACCCTCTCGAAGTAGAGATGATCATTTCCCTAAATGATCTCAGTAGTTTCTCTTCTCCCTAAACCCTCAAGATAACTGGTTACATCAAGCATAGGAAGGTCATCATTCTGGTTGATAGTGGCAGCACCCATAATTCTATCCATCACCGCATTGCCCAAGAAACTCATTGTTATATCCATGCAGTCAATAATTTACAAATCATGATTGCCAATGGAGGCTCCATGAAATGTGGAGGGCATTGTGAAAATGTGTGTCTCCAAATTGGTGACTACCACCTGAAATCTCATATGTTTGCTATCGACATGGGCGGTTCTGACATTGTGTTTGGTGCAGATTGGCTAAGAAATTTGGGTCTCATTCTCATGGATTTCAAGGAATTAACCATGCAATTCAACTAGGAGGGCCAAAAATATAAGTTCCAAGGAATCACCACCAGTTCACTGGAGATCATTAGTTCCCATCACATGGAAAAGTTTCTCAAAAAAGGCCTTTCTGGCGTTATTGTCCAAATCCATGCCATACAGGCAACTGAGACACCCTTTATGTTGCAATACCTCCAATCCATCCTCTCTAAACATCAAGTGGTATTTTCCACTCCCCATGGACTCTCGCCTTCCCATGGTGTTCATGATCATTCCATTCTGCTTATCCCATGAAACCTCCCTCCAAATATCCATCCTTATCATCACCCATTTTCACAAAAAAATGAAATTGAGAAAATGGTTCAAGAACTGCTTAATGCAGGCGTTATCTGCCCTAGTACAAGCCCCTACTCTTCTCTTGTGGTCATGGTCCCAAAGAAAGAAGGTTCTTGGCACATGTGTCTTGACTTTCGTTCCCTCAAAAAACTCACCATTAAAGACAAATTTCCCATTCCTGCCATTGATGACCTCTTGGATGAATTGAGTGGTGCTCAGTTCTTTACTAAACTTGATCTTCGTTCTGGATACCACCAGATCCATATGAAAGAGGAAGACATTCCTAAGACTGACTTTAGAACTCATGAGGGCCACTATGAGTTTTTGGTCATGCCCTTTGGCTTGTGTAATTCCCCCTCCACCTTCCAAAGCCTCATGAATCATGTCTTTCACCCCTTTCTCCATCATTTTGTCTTAGTTTTCTTTGATGATATCCTCATCTATAGAAAAACTTGGACAGACCACCTTGTTCATGTGGACCGAATTCTCCATCTACTCTTTCAGCACCAACTTTTCCTGAAACAATCTAAATGTTCTTTTGGCGCCTCAGAACTCGAGTACTTGGGAAATCTTGTTGGCAAGAACGACGTCAGGGTGGATCCTAAAAATATTGAAGCTATACAATATTGGCCTCACCCAAAGAATCTCAAAAGCTTGCGAGGATTTCTGGGCCTAACGGGTTATTATCGCAATCTTGTTAAGAATTACGAAAAGATTGTGGCACCTCTCATGACACTCCTTAAAAAGAATTCTTTCACTTGGACCCTAGCAATGGCTCAAGATTTTCAAACCTTGAAGATAGCCATGTGCACCACTCTAGTCTTGGCCTTTCCTGATTTCACAAAGACCTTTGTCCTGGAAAGTGATGCTTCAAGAAAAGGTATTGGTGTTGTCCTTATGCAAGAGGGTCGGACTTTGGCCTTTACCAACAAACAACTGTCTGAATGAAATTTGGGCAAATCAATCTATGAAAAGGAAATGTTGGCTATTCTGCATGTCATTGATTTCTGGCGCCCTTATCTATTGGGGAAAGGCTTCCAAATTAAGACAGACCATCAAAGCCTCAAGTATTTTATGGAACAACACATTTCCTCCCTAAAGTTACAAAAATGGGTGACTAAACTACTTGGATATGATTATGAGATCATTTACAAGAAAGTCAAAGACAATGTGGTGGTCGATGCACTTTCCCAAAAATATGAAGATGAAGGCTCCCTTTTTTTTCTCTCCTTCATTGTACTAGATTGGCTCCAAGACGTTCTCCAGGAATGGCTACATGATCCCACAAGTTTGCTTCTGATACAATAATTGCAGTCCAATTCTCCAGTTTCCCCAGGGTACTCATGGATCCATGATGAGCTTCGATACAAAGGCCGTTTGCATTTAAGTAAACAGTCAAAACTTAAATCCACGGTGCTTTCTGAGCTTCAGGCTACACCCACAGTTGGGCACTCCGAGTTTACCAAAACCTATGACAAGGTCAAATGCTCATTTTTCTGGGATGGTATGAAACAAGACGTTCATAATTTTGAAGCCGAATGTGATGTGTGTCAATGCAACAAGGGAGAAACAACCAAATCTCCTGGCACACTACAACCACTTCCGATTCCACCTACTATTTTGAGGGATATCTCTATGGAGTTTATTACAGGCTTACCTAAATTGGGTAATAAATCAATCATCATGGTGGTAGTTGATCGAATTTCCAATTATGCTCATTTTTGTGCTCTTCAACACCCATTTACAACATCCATTGTGGCTCAACTTTTCATGGATCAAGTCTTCAAGCTTCATGGCATGCCGCATTCTATTATTATTTATCGCGACCCAACTTTCACCAACAATTTTTGGTAAGAACTATTCAAGCTACAAGGCACCCAATTTCATCTCAACATAGCTTATCATCCCCAGATGAATGGTCAAACTGAAGTTGTCAACAAGTGTTTGGAAACATATTTGAGGTGTTTTGCATCGGTAAAGAAAAATCAGTGGGCTCAATGGTTACCCCTAGCTGAATGGTGGTACAACACTTCATACCATACAACTACATGCATGACTCCTTTTGAAGTGGTCTATGGAAAAAATCCACCTTCAGTTCTCTCATATTTACCAGGTGTCTCGAAGGTACAGGCGGTTGACCATATGCTTACAATTCAAGAGGCTATTCTTTGTACCCTCAAAGAGAATTTGGACATGTCTTAGAATCACATAAAGCAACAAGCAGATCAAGGTCACTCTGAACGTCAATTTGTAGAAGGGGATCAAGTGTTTCTTTGACTGCAACCTTACAAGCAAAATTCCCTCAAGGTTGACCATTGTCAGAAGCTAGCGCCCAAATTTTATGGTCCTTATACAGTTCTCAAGCATGTGGGACATGTGGCCTATCAGTTAGCTTTGCCCAGTCATTCTAAGTTACATCCTATTTTTCATGTTTCATGCTTGAAGAAGGTGATTGGAACTAAGTTCCAAACTCAAACCAACCTTCCTGAGTTGGAAAAATAAGGCCCCATTTGGATAAATCCACAAGCAGTGTTGGACCAGTGTGAGCGTTTCCTGCATCAGCGAACCATCAAGGAAGTGTTAGTCTAGTGGAAAGATACAACTCCAACAGATGCCACTTGGGAACCAATGACCAATCTGCAACAATTTCCACATCTCAATCCTTGAGGACAAGGATTTTTTTAAGGGGGAGGACAAGTTAGGTACCTAACCCCTTACATAGGTAGAACAATGTATTCTGATGTAATAAAGGTCAATATTAATAAGGCCTTGCAATAAGGTAGAATAACTCAAATGTAAGAATACCTAATAAAATATTCTGCTTCTAGAAGGATCTTCCTCTAGATGGTTCTCTTGATAGACATATTTAGTATAAATAGGAGTCGAGGGTATGAGAAACCTAGCTTGGATATTATTGTAATAGTTCTCTACTCGACTAGAGGTTTCCCTCTCGAAGAGGCCCGTGGAAATTTCTCTTAGTAATCAAAGTGTTCTTTCTGGTGTTATTCTGTTATCATTTCGGTATTAGTGTGGTGTTATTCTGGTTATATTGCTTTTCATCTTCCATTTCTAGCATTTCATTTCTGTTTTGCATACTTTTTATATCTGAAATATTACACAGACATGCCCTCTATGCAAAAATCCAATCGCTCAAAAGAAGCTATAAATTCTTCCACTGTACCACATTGTTTCAACTTTGTTAAATGGAGTAAATAGTGGGTGTTAGTGTCAAAGCATTTATAAAGTTCTACAACAAATTGTGTCCAAGAAACATACCCTTGGCGAGCATTTTTTCACTATTGCCACCATTGCCAACATTCCAGATCTAGATGGCGAACACCATACCTTAGTTTGGCCAACTCATCAGTAATGCTTACAAAGAGAAATAGTGTTCAATTTGAGTGACCTAACCTGTGGGATCCAAGCCATCAAAATTTTCACCTCCACACGAGCGGGACTCAGGTCCCACTAAAAGTTGTGGGGAGGAAATGAGGTGGGCTTGGAAGATTCATGACTATCAGGGTTATAAGGTGTGGAAGAAGAGAAAGGATATGTGGTGGGCTTAAACAAGGTGGTCAAATTTTTCAATGTTTCTTGGCATTGCTAACAAGTGGAGGTCAATTGAGTGATGGTTGTGGGAAGTGATTCGAGTGTAGCAAGACGAGAGTTGATGTTACCAATATTGGACATGATGGAAGAGATATCACTACAGGTTTGGTCATTATCTTTGGCTAAGGTAGTGAGACGTTGTTCTCAATCTTGGCTGCAAGTGTGGACCATGGGATGGGACTGGGGGGGAAATGAGACCGCACATAAATGAGTTACTGATGATTGGTACCACTACAATCCATGCAAAGAGAGGAAGTCAATGGGATGGATGCCTGATAGGGGTGCTAGGAAGGGGTTGGGTACACACAATTTTTTTTTGTTGCTGAAAAATGATAGGTATGACTGTGATTAGGGTGAAGAGAGGAATCCAATGGGATAGGTCTCAAATAATGGGGCC
>JZKD02S0269749.1:245127-258046 GCA_000966675.3 Picea glauca
AATAATACTACAGTGACAAAATGGCCAAATGTTTAACATGAAAAAATGTGTAAGAATTTTGCAACCATAATGCAGAAGGTACAGTTGCACGAAAATAAATCTCGTCTGTTTTGTTTCTATTTCCATCCCAAAGGTTAGGGTATTCAGGGTTTCTACAGATAAGGGCTTTCCCTGTCCTATAGCTCTCTGATATATGTGTGGGGTCCAATAGTATTACTTGGCCCAATATCTCAGGGCATCAACTAACGAGGCTAGATCATGCGCTTAGTCATATGTAACACCCATGTTTCCCCCAATTTGTAATTAATCATAGAATAGGAATTACCATGCTAATGCATGAGGAAAATGTAAATGTATTATTGTTTGAGTTTCCAATAACTGACTGTGGGGGTGAAGCCTTGAAAGTAATGGCCATGATATCACTAGAGGAAGAATGTGAAAACCATTTAAGAGGGTTCATATATCAAATAACCCCAAATCTTCATGATAAGGATGAAAAACCTCCTTCGAATCCCAAGGAAAGGAAAGCAGTCAATGAAGAAAGAATGGTGGCTGAATCACCAACCACCCCCCATGAATGGAAACATGGGTTGTCATCCTGAAGTACTTCAAGGACCTACAGACCTAAGTTTTCTTCTAACAGAAGGAACATGATAGGTTAGTGAAACTGTCCAAGGTAAGAGGGACACAAAGGAGAGGAGAAGGACACACGAGATGAGAATGGGATCTCGCAAGGGAGAGGTGCGAAGCTCTCCAATGGATTACAAATAGAAGGCCATGAGCTTGATGCCAAAGATCATCTGAGAAACATCGTTGAGGCCACAAATGAGTGAGAAAGCTCTGAGTTGCAGAAAACAGGACCCGAACAGAAACTGAAACAGAGAGAGAACCCTTGAGAAGAGTTAGAGTTCCCTGGTGATATCATGGCTTGGCACGGGGATGGCTAGAGTGATAATATTGAATGCCTTTGAGCCTATGGTCGGGTGGAAAGATGAACACCCATAGTCATTTGGTTGGCGGCAACCTGTAATAGATAAGTGATTTCTTACTCTGTGTAATTTAGCTATAACTGGGCATGAATTTGGTTATACGGTGTATGTTTCAGGAATTGTGCTTGATTTCTGAATGGATATACTGTGTCTCTTTCCTTACTACTTGGTTGTATAATTAGGCCAGTAAAAGATTATATGGATAGGACATGATTGGTACACATAAATAGTTGTGTCCTAAGGCGACACTAGTTAGAGCCACAAATGGTGAGTTCATCGACCTTAGGCATAGTCTCATGTATACATGCCAACCTTCCTAGTTGTCTAGAGTCCCTTGGAGGATGAATTCTATTAAGCTCAGGAGAGGTAGTGTAGTTATGCACAGGCTCCCTGTGAGGCAAGTAGAGACCGAGACTCACTCAAGTCCTAGACTTGACGAATGAGCGCAAGGGGTGCATGGAAGACTCTTCTAAGAGTCAAGCCCAGGAGAAAGAGCACAAAAATCTTAATTCCTTCATAGCTGAGAAAGCTCAGGAGGGACAACATTGTTCGTAAGTGCTGGCGAGACCCAATAGTCGACTTGCAGTAGAAGATCGAAGGCTGAGACCTTTGAAGCATCAGAATATTTTGAGATCGGGAAGAAAGCCAAAGCTCAGGAGGAAGAGCAACAAAAACCCTTAGATCAACTATAGAGTATGGATCTAGACCATTGAAATCCTACGTCTAGACACACAGGATAGCGCACAAGAGGAGAGGATCTGAACAGACGGTATAGAACCGTCAGATCTGGAGTGGGGACTGAAAGTCGTTGGATCTAGAGATAGGCGCATGAAAGAAGTCCCAAAATCACTTCAACCATTGGATCGTTGGAGGACAGGTGGCGAACATCTAGAAGCCACCGGGGTTTTGAAACTTAGGTGTATAAGGGTGGTGAAGAACAAAGATTCACAATCACTGAAATCATGAGGGTTATTCTGGATCATTGGATCTAGGGCGACACGTGGCAGAGATATAACCCATCGGAGTTTCACCATCCCGGATACCTAAAAAGGCAAATCTCTTGTACTTGTCAATCGTGAAATCCCAACTTGTGAAACCTTGAAGTGAGTTTAGAGGATATATGGTTCAGAGTTTCGGCTCCCAGGAAACCTAAGTGCAAGACCTCCTGTCTACGCATATCCCGAAATCTTGACTTGCAAGACCCCGAAATGATAATAGAGTGGATGAGATACGGTGTTTTGGTGTTTCGGCACCCGAGATATCTAAGGGAAAGTCTCTTGTACTCACCAGTCCTAAAATCCTGACTTGCGAAACCCCGAAATGACATAGTGTGTCTAGAGTTTGGATGTTTCGGTGTTTTGGCACCCAGGAAACCCAAGGGTCAGTTCCCTTGTACTTGTCGGTCGTTAAACCCCGAAATAATAATAGCATGGATAAGTCTTGATGTCTGAGTATTTTGGCACCCGGGATATCTAGAAGCAAGTCCCTGGTACATGCCAATCCCGAATTCTCGACTTGTGAAATGTCGATACGTCTTAGCGCATGTAGATTTGGTTTTTCGATGTCTCGGCACCTAGAAAACCGAAGGGTATGAACCCCTCGTCCTCTTCTACCGTGAAAACATGGTACGTGAAACTATGAAAGGTGGGTTGCCAGGTTTTAATCTGAGGCATTCTTAGATGTGACAAATTGTTGGTCCCTTTCGGATTTTGGCACTTCGAGAGACAAGAGACTAGAGGAACACATGCATCGCAATTTCCTGAATCATGAAAGTTGGAAACACCTCGCCGATAAGGCCCATGGTCATATCCAATGATCACATGGGTAAGGATAAGGGATGTTAGGGTTTTCATCAGGCCCCATAGGAATTCGAGGATTCTGGTCCTCGGTGAAAGGAAGGAAAAAGTCGAACAATATTAGTTCCCATAGTGGGTGTGTGAAAAATTGGTATCAAAGCATGGTTAGAACACTTGGCCTACTTGGGCTCATGTATGAGACGCGTAAGGAGATGTTGTTATCTACATTTACTCCTTGAGCAGAAGGGTTGCAGATTGAACCTATGATTTTGGGATTTCTTGTTGAATTCCAACAAATTAATTATATTGTTCCTTTGTCAAAATGATAACTACTCTTATAGGAGTAAGAATGCACTGATCAGTATTATTGATAAGACCTGAGTGTGAATAATAGAGGTGGAATAAATTGTGATATGAAGCTGCACTATCCAGAAAAGGGACATGAACTGAGTTGTTTTGTTATAGTGTGATGATGGCTACCTACTAAAGCAGGTAGAGTCTCTTGTAATTGAGATGGTTGGTTAGGTAAGAATTAAGATCTAAATGAGGAACTCCTCCATGATTTGGGAAATATGGTAAGGACTGGTAGGATCCTTAGGAAGTTATGATTACTGCATTATTAAAAGACTAAACTCTGAGCCTATAACTCCTCACGATTGAGAGGACTGATGAAAATATGTAGGGTCATATTACCTGACCTATAATGGTTAGGATCTGTTAGTGATAATTCTTGTCCTGGGCTCGAGAGCGCCCAGTTCTACAGATTGCACAGAAAATGCCCAAGCGCAGCATGGGAGAATCCCTGTTTTTCCAAGTAGCGGGTCAAGCAAGTGAGCAAAATGTCGTCGACAGCGTCCAAGATCTATATTACAAAGCAGATCGATGGTCACCAGGTTTTCGGAGCTACCGAGTTGCCCAAGGTTTAGCGCGAGGGACAACTCTCGTATTTCACAGTATGCTTGGGTCGTCCAATCCAATTGGGACAGGTGGCAGCCTGTCGGTGTATCAGGGATCATTGTTTCGAGGAATAGGAAGCTCTCCGTTCATTGCACTTGAAAATGTCGATTAGCGAAGCGCTAAAATCACTTTTGTCGTCGAACCCACGGTCTTGGCCCCAGGTTATATGAAGTGAGCCTGTAAAGAGGGGCAACCCCTTTTATATAGCGAATACCATCCGGGCCGTCCATCTGAAGGACGCGCGGCATGCATCTGGGCCATATCGGCATTCGAGAGTTCGAGCGGTAAGCGCTCCCCGCCATTTCACATTCCGAAACCCCGAACCCAGAAGTGCCCATCAATGCTCTTCTAAGTCGGGCCTACGGTTTTGGCTCCTGGTCATAAAAGAGAAAGCCCAGAGGAGAGGCGTTTGTGTTATCATGTGGCCATCGGGGCCCACAGTATTGTCGAATCAATTCAGAGCCCTCAGATCTTTGGGGGAACACGTGGCGAACGTCAGGGTCTCCCGCCATTTTTCCCATCGCGATTTCGAAGGAAAAGAGACCCGCTCTTTCGTGAATCCCGAAAGCACCCTTAAAACTAGGCATAGGGTCACAGCCCGTGGTCACTTGGGGGGATAAAGAAAAGAGTTGTGCAGGGAGGTCTGTCATGACTTCCAGTTGCCATCGGGCCCATCCTCGAGCCTTGTTTTCACTCAAAATAAATGAGGGTAGGAGGAGGTGGTTAAAACCTCACCTCACTCCTTAAATGTAAGGCATGGAGGGTCTGACCAATAGTCTACTCAGGAGGGTCCTGTGTACCCATTCTTCCAGAGAGGCCAGGCCCGAGTTCTCAACCAGCTGGAGGAGGTCTGCACACACTAGCTCAACATTTAATGGCTCAGCTACTCCCCTTGCTAGAGCCATGCGTAGTTAAAATGGTGTCTATCATAAGCGCGATCATCCAGTCTGCATGCGCAGACTGACAGAAGACTTGCAGACACAATTCTCTTAATGCAACGTCTTGTTTTTGTTGTTGTTGGTTTTTTGAGTATATGTAGACATAGTCGCCATTTTGTAAAGGATGGATGGTTGAGCAGAGCTCCCGGTTGTAAATTTTTAGCGAAGCACTGTTAATCTGGTTATGTATGGACTTTTGAGACTTCTTTCCTTATGAATGCCAGTTTATTTCATGCCTTTGTTTACACTTTGTTAGAGAAAATCGGAATTGGAGGATCCAGTCGAGCTGTAGCTATTATAGGATGATGTTGTAATGGATCACTGTAATAGTTGCGCTGTCTCTAATTGGTTCTCGTGATTTTCCCAGCGCTGAGTGACTTGGAATTGGAGGATCCAGTCAAGTCCACTTTCAGTTTCTTGAGACGTTGAACCAAGTGGATCTTGCATTCAACGTCTTTCTTCTGCAAACTGCTGAAAGCTTGTTGCCCAAAGTTGTTTGTTTACCTTTCTTACTAAGTCTTCCACCTGTTCATCTTTTAATCAACACACTGGCTAAAGTTAGGTCAAGACCTCCTTTGTTATTTACATATCAGACCCAGTCCCTGAGTTAGAGTGATATCTCCTCGAGTCTCTACCCGTCTGATCATCCATTTAAACTATCGTGACATAAAAATAATGGGTGTCGGGCTCTACTCCTACAAGCAATCCAAGAGTGACTTCCGACGCTAATAGGATCGACAACAAGGATAATCTTTCTGAGCAAGATTAAGAGGATTCCTTTGGGAGTGTTTCTAATTCCCAAAAGTGACCCTTGTTGGTTGTTCCCATAAAGAGAGGGTAATATTCGTATGAGTTATGACTATCAGATTAGTCCTGTAAGTAACTTAAAATATCAAAAGAGATAGCAGGAGAAATCCTTCAGAAAATATTTTTGAATATTGGATAGGATCGGGAGTCAAGATCCATTCAGAAAGAACCAAAATGTTTCAAGTTGTTTGATCTTAGAGAAGTAGCGCACTGGTAAGTTGCGAGGAGACACCAGAATTTCGCAAAACCAAAGGACTTGGGATAAGCAATGAGAAATTCATGAAAAGATCATATCCCTTGATCAAGGAGCGATATGGACCATTGATCATCCAGAGAGAATTTCACAATTTCGGATACCGGGAGTCCGAGAGGTAAGAGTTCGGGAGACTAGAGGTCCCGGGCCATGAAGTCCTGAAAGCATCAAGACCATTCATCACTAGAGGACAAGTGGTGGAGGATTGAGGTTTCGAGAAAATTCCCAAAGGGAGCCATTTCAACACTCTTAGTACCGGAGATGCGAAGGGAAAGAGTTCAGAACTCTTGAACCCCCCCTCCCCCCCCAAAAAACGTCGAAAAAGGATTAGGGCTATAGGATGCGGATTGGATTGTGGCCGTTGATCTCTCAATAGCGGCACGCCGGTATTTTGGGTACTGGGAAGTCAAAGGAGCAAAGACAGGAAACCCTTGCATCGCAGGATCGTGAAACACGAAATCCTGAAGGTGCTAAAGGGATGCGATAAGAAGCCAACATTTCGGCATATCGGGATTTCACATTTCAGAAGTCCTAGAGATGAGGAATCCGGACTCTAGAGGATGAAAACCCCAAAGTCTCAACAATGCGACACAAAGAGGAGTGGGGCTGCGGTCATATCGGGATATCAGTAATCCTGCAGATGCAAAGTAGGAACGCTTGACATTGGGAGTTCTTAAGTCGCGAAACGTGACGAGTCAGGGAGACACCTCCTTGGAGGAGAAAGCTGGGGATTGACATTTCGGCATTTTGGAGGTCGTCATTTTGGCCTATCGGGTTTCAGGGAATCGAGGAACCAGAGTTCCTTGCAATAGAAATTCTGAAATCGCGAAATGCAAAGCACCTTTTAGTTCGGATCATGGTCACCGTCAGTGGTCACATGAGGAGAAGGCGTGAACCAGTATGATGAATACTTAGCCGTGTTCAATCATACTTGAGTGCATGAGGTTAATGAATTGTGAAGCTTCATAATAGGAAGCCTGATATGAATACTGGTAAGGTATGAATGATATTAAACGTGCAAGTAATGCACATGTATGATGTAAAAGTATAAGTATACTAGAGGTCCAATATGATTTCCCTGGTAAGTGAAACATGAGGCAAGAATTACACTTGCCAAAATTGAATGAATACCATGGATACATGGTTGACTCCATTCTAAAGAGTCACGAAGGTTCTGTCTTGAATGATAGCTTAAGGGGAATGTACTCCATTCCCCCAAGAAAAGCCAGTGCAATTAAATGAAAGAGTAAATGAGTGAGGATGCGTTGATGTCATGGTAAGAGGCAAATGTTTATGCCTTTGAATATCACATGAGAAGGACTGTGAACAATCCTGCGATGACTGATTTTAAAAAAAATGGAAATGTATGTAGGTTATGAAATATACCTATGATAGCTACATATAGGCTTAGGATTATGAAAGTGGTTAAGTACATCATAGATGTAAGTTAACAAATATGCATGTTTATATTCCTTAAGGGGAATATTTGGTAGACCACTAAAAGGCTGACTCAAGGTTAAGGCCATCACAAGTGGTGATGGATCTGCAACAAGGAAGTTGCATGCTGAAGGAGTTACCGGTGGAGGAACTGTATAAGGTCTCTGTTAGAAGAACAGAGTCACAAACCTAATAATTGTTGAAGATTGGACAATGGGCTGCAAGACTTGTCCATGTATAAGAATCCTAGATTACATTTTGAAAGAATCATGTAAGTAAGAGAAGATTAATAACTGAATATTGACCATTCTGATAACAGAATGGAAGAGTGTAGGATGCACATGTTCATGATTCATTATGAGCAAAGAGTTTCTACTAAAGCATGTTGAAGTATCCTAAGAGTTAGGATGAGCCTAACCCAGGGCTACTCAAAAAAAGAGCAGTTGTGGAAACCAGTATGGTTGGTAAGAGGCCAGTAAACCCCTGAGTATGATTGAATGAATAAATGGGTACGTTTAATTGATACGGCTTGGTTGAAGTTGTGGTTAAGGAAAGGCAGTGAGACCTTAGAGATAACTTGACTGAGATGAAAAGTCCCAGGCGATGTAGAAAGAATTGGAAGAAGGGGAGAGCCCTCAATTCTTTCCTTGTTGTGCATTACATTCTATGGGATGAGAAAGCTAGTACATTGATGAACGCAAATGATTTGACACCATAATAATGATGGTTGTAATGTTGTGAAAGCAATGGAGAACTGTTGTGTTACACTCATGAAAAACATTAAGGATAATGTGATGAAGTGCATACAGATATGATAAACATGCATGAAATTGTTTTTATTAATTAAATGCTATGATATTTGCATTTTAATTTACATGATGATTAATGTGCCTATGGTGTATGTCATGTGTAGAAAGGAATAATATTGGAACTATTGAGGAAGACAGTTGCCAATAATGAACAACCTCAAGCGGAGGGTGACCATGGAAAGGATGTGGTCGAAAGGTTGTTGACGTGACTATGAAAATCCTGCTAAAGCACTACTGATAAGGTAGAGAACAGAGAAATTGTGCTAGCAGCCAAGAACCGGTATAAAGATATTTGTGCCTATGTGGCACAGGGTATGAAGGGATTTGGTACGAACCCCTTCCAAAATATTTTATTATTGCATGTTATACCTAAAAATTGAAAGGGCAGTTGTATGCCTTGGATACCCAAGTAAGGTATGACTCAGGAAGGAGAACCTGAATGATGGAGGTATGAACCTCTGGTAGTAAACATTGTTTGTAACCCTTGGAAGAATTTATAAACTGATATGTCATGAATTCATGGACAATCAAGGAATGCATAAAGACATTCATGTGAAACTTTTGAGTTCATGTGTACTGATTTGGGATCATGATCGACCTATAGCAGGCAGTATGGTCCTCCTGTAAGAATGAAAGAAAAATGAATAAACCATATGGGAAGAGGTTGGTCAAATTCCAACACCCCATGGCCAAGAACTAGTCATAAAGTGTGGCAAACTTGAATAACAATGCAAGAGTGCATTGGGTATGAATTTGGCCAGGGATAGTGGCACATTTGTTAAAACCCTTTGAAATGTTGAATTACATTTTGAAAAATAAAATAAAATAAAAATATATATATATATATATATATATATATATATATATATACATGGAAAATCTAACAATTTGATTGGTTGATTGAAGAATGAATTGTAGGAAGAAGAGGGTCATGGATATGGCAGTAAAGTAAGCCCATAGGAAAGATCGATTGCCTACTGAGCCAAACTGCAAGGAATGGTATTTCCTTTTGAGAAAGTGAATCTGAATGTTAGTATGCACCATTCTAAAATTGTTGTGATGATGTTGGTAAGGTGCAATAAAATGTATGTGCATGAGAACTAACAATTTGATTAGCTGAGGAATGATTGCAGGAAGAAGGAGTCTTGGATATGGCAACGTTGTAAGCCCATAAGGAAGACCGATTTCCTGTTGAGCTAAAATGTTATGGGAAGGAAAGTCCCGTGATTATGAATCAGGTTCTTGTGCAAAACAAATATGAAAACAAATTGTGGAATAGGAAATATGTAGGTGACATATTTGCAATAAAATTACGAAATTTGGAATTTATAATGATGTCTCATGAATGTTGTATACCTGTGACATAGGTGAGGAGAAAAGATTTGTCCAGAAGGAACAAATGAAGGTTGTCAAAGATGAATATGATAAAAAGAAAAGGGGCTACTGCTAAGCCATGAAAACCCCGTGATAATACATGATTGCCTGAAAATTATTGTGTTGAGGTAAGACAAGCTGAGGTACGCCTCAGTAGAGAAATTCTGAGGGACGCCTTGACTATAAGACTCGATAGAGTCTCTAAAATTTTCATGTGCGAGAAAACCTTAGCAGGGAAAGATAGATCTCCTGAGAGACTGTATAATAGTGAAGGGGATGCCTGAGCTTGGTCTTGGAGGGTGAGTGACCGCACGGAAGAGGAGATCTTAATAATTCTTTTAAACTATTGGGATCATGCACACAGTGGGTAGTTTCTCGTGCAGAAAAACGTTGTAAAGGAAGATAAAATCATGATAGCTCTTGTGAACTATTGAATTGGAATCATGCACCCAATGGGTACGTCAAGGAAAACGATGAGAATGGATAACAAAACTACCATGTGGATACAGATCCACAAAATGCACAGATAAGTATTGTGCTAGAATATGAATTTTTCTTTTTAATTTGGAACAACAGTAAGATGTTTTCACACAAAATTGTGATTAATGTGCTTATTGTCCAAGAATTATTGAAGGTAGGTGACGAAGACTAAGATTCTGAAAGAGGAACTGACCGAGGATGAAGGTCAAGACTTCTAAAGTGGCCAAATGAGAAAGGCATCACAAGTGTTTTAAGAAAAGAACACCGAGGACGGTGTTCCATTAAGGGGGAGGGAATTGTAACACCCTTGTTTCCCCCAATTTGTAATTAATCATAGAATAGGAATTACTATGCTAATGCATGAGGAAAATGTAAATGTATTATTGTTTGAGTTGCCAATAATTGACTGTGGGGATGAAGCCTTGAAAGTACTGGCCATGATATCACTAGAGGAAGAATGTGAAAACCATACAAGAGGGTTCATATATCAAATAACCCCAAATCTTCATGATAAGGATGAAAAACCTCCTTCGAATCCCAAGGAAAGGAAAGCAGTCAATGAAGAAAGAACGGTGGTTGAATCACCAACCACCCCCCACGAATGAAAACATGGGTTGTCAGCCCAAAGTACTGCAGGGACCTGCAGACCTGAGTTTCCTTCTGACAGAAGGAACAAGATAGGTCGTCGAAACAATCCAAGGTAAGAGGGACACAGAGGAGAGGAGAAGGACACACGAGACGAGAACAAGAGCTCGCAAGGGAGAGGCGCGAAGCTCTCCAGTGGATCACGAACAGAAGGTCGCGAGCTTGATGCCAAAGAGCATCTAAGAAACCTCGCCGAGGCCACAAATGAGTGAGAAAGCTCCGAGTTGCAGAAAATAGGACCCAAATAGAAACTGAAACAGAGAGAGAACCCTCGAGAAGAGTGAGAGTTCCCTAGTGATATCATGGCTTGGCATGGGGGTGGCCAGAGTGATAATATTGAATGCCTCAGATCCTATGGTTGGGTGGAAAGATGAACACCCACAATCAGTTGGCTGGCAACAACCTGTAATAGATAAGTGATTTCTTACTCTGTGTAATTTAGCTATAACCGAGCATGAATTTGGTTATGCGGTGTATGTTTTAGGAATTGTACTTGATTTCTGAATGGATATACTATGTCTCCTTCCTTACTACTTGGCTATATAATTAGGCTAGTAATAGATTATATGGATAGGACATGATTGGTACTCGTAAATACTTGTGTCCTAAGGTGTCTTGAGTTAGAGCCACGAACAGTGAGTTCGTCGACCTTAGGCATAGTCTCATGTACACATGCCAAACTTCCTAGTTTTCTAGAGTCCATTGGAGGATGAATTCTGTTAAGCTTAGGAGAGGTAGTGTAGTTATGCACAGACTCCCTATGAGGCAAGTAGAGAATGAGACTCACTCAAGTCCTAGACTTGATGAATGAGTGCAAGGGGTGCACGGAAGACTCTTCTAAGAGTCAAGCCCAGGAGAAAGAGTGAAAAACTCTTAATTCCTTCATAGCTAAGAAATCTTAGGAGGGACAACATTGTTTGTAAGTGCTGGAGAGACCCAATAGTCGGCTTGCAGTAGAAGATCAAAGGTTGAGACCTTTGAAGCATTAGAATCTTCCAAGATCGGGAAGAAAGCCAAAGCTCAGGAGGAAGAGCAATAACAACCCTTAGATCAACTGTAGAGTGTGGATCTGGACCATTGAAATCCTACATCTAGACACACAGGATAACATGCAAGAGGAGAGGATCTGAACGAACGATATAGAACCGTCAAATCTGGAGCAGGGATCGACAGTCGTTGGATCCAGAGATAGACACACGAAAGAAGTCCCAAAATCACTTCAACCGTTGGATCGTTGGAGGACAGGTGGCAGACATCTGGAAGCCACCGGGGTTCTGAAACTTAGGCGTATAAGGGTGGTGAAGAATGAGGATTCGCAATCACCAAAATCGTGAGGGTTATTATGGATCGTTGGATCCAGGGTGACACGTGGCAGAGATATAACCCATCAGAGTTTCGGCATCCGGGATACCTAAAAATATAAATCTCTTGTATTCGTCAATCACGAAATCCTGACTTGCGAAACCCTGAAGTGAGTTTAGAGGATATATGGTTTGGAGTTTCGGCTCCCGAGAAACCTAAGTGTGAGACCTCTTGTCTATGCATATCCTGAAATACCGACTTGTAAGACCCCGAAATGATAATAGAGAAGATGAGATATGATGTTTCGGTGTTTCGGCACCCGGGATATCTAAGGGAAAGTCTCTTGTACTCGCCAGTCCCGAAATCCCAACTTGCGAAACCCCGAAATGACATAATGTGTCTAGAGTTTGGATGTCTCGGTGTTTTGGCACCTGGGAAACCCAAGGGTCAGTTCCCTTGTACTCACCGATCACGAAACCCCGACTTGTGAAACCCCGAAATAATAATAGCATGGATAAGTCTTAATGTCTCAGTATTTCATCACCCAGGATATCTAGAAGCAAGTCTCTGGTACATGTCAATTTTGAATTCCCGACTTGTGAAATGTCGATACGGCTTAGCGCATGTAGATTTGTTTTTTCGATGTTTCGGCACTCGAAAAATCGAAGGGTATGAGCCCCTTGTCCTCTTCTACCATGAAAACCCGGTACGCGAAACTCTGAAAGGTGGGATGCCAGGTTTTAATCTGAGGCATTGTTAGATGTGACAAACTGTTGGTCCCTTTTGGATTTCAGCACTTTGAGAGACAAGAGAATAGAGGAACACATGCATCACGATTTCCCGAATCGTGAAATCCAGAAAAACCTCTTTGGTAAGGCCCATGGTCATAGCCAATGATCACATGGGTAAGGATAAGGGATGGTAGGGTCTGCATCAATCCCCATAGGAATTCAGAGATTCTGTTCCTCGGTGAAAGGAAGGAAAAATCCAAAAAATATTAGTTCCCATAGTGGGTGTGTGTGATCCAGGTGGATATTGGTGGCCACCCACCTTTTCCGACTGGCTCAAAATAGTTTTCTGGCAATTTTGGCAATTTACTATTTTTAGCAGGTTTAACTTCCGGGGCCATTTT
>JZKD02S0269749.1:263356-275684 GCA_000966675.3 Picea glauca
CGCTTCATCTCCTAGGGTTAGGTTTTTGGATGTCTATGAATTTTGGCATTCTTGTCTATTGTAAAAAGGCCTCTAGAGCCTCATTGTAATCATCTTCTCATGGATGCGAGTAGTAGCCACATCTCTTCTCAGAGGTAAGCTACCAGCGCCTTAGCTAGTTTATTTACATTCTGTCTGTAAGCATTTTTCAGTCATTTGTTATCAATGAAATAAAGTCTTATTTCCGCTGCATCTCTGCGTTTATGTGTATTTCTATATTTCATTGTGTTCCTACATAAATCCGGATCAGTGTGACATCGTACTACCCAACTACCTAGGTACTAGAGAGTATAAATTTCCTGAGTGTTGCTCTTGGTGGCACTATATAATTAAGGTGATCGATTGGTTTATCTATGAAGGGCTTCAAGATATCTAGGATGATCCATATACAGGTGTCATATGATGCGCTACCACTCGATGGGGTACCAACAAGGTTACAAGGGTGGCCAACAATGTGCGCTTAAGTACCACTTGTATTTCCTGCATGTATGCTTCTCCGATCGCGGATTTATGCGCTGAACAAAATATATATTTTGCTTTAAGATGCTAAAATATGTCTCTACCTTAAAATAAATTAACCCACAATTTTCTGCTAAGGAAAGTGCTCTGATACCACTTGTAAGGTACCAAATCTATTATAATAGCATGAAACATAAGTATTGCAGAGAATAACAGTGAACCAACACAATAGATGAAACCGCAACACCAAATAATACCTTTATTGATAGGAAACAATGTTCACTTGCCTCTTCTAGGGGGGAACCTCCAGCAGAGTAGTGCTTTATTACAATAATTCTTAATACAAAACTTCTAATACCTTCTACTTCTATTTATACTAAATCTATCTATCCAAAAGAACAATATAGAGGAAGATCCTTCCAGAAGGAGAAGCTTCTATTAGGTCTTCTTACATTTTGACTTATTATTCCTTATTGTTAGGCCTTGTTAATATTGACATTTATTACATGGATTATATTATTCTACCTATGTGAGGGGTTAGGGAGGTTAGGTCCCTAACAAATTCTACCTTCTAAGGAAACTTCTAGAGGAATATCTTTCTAAAAGAAGAAGTTTCTATTAAGTCTTCTTACATTGACTTATTATTCTTTATTTATTAGGTGTTAGTAACTAATGTCAGCCTTTATTAAATAGAAAACATATCCTACTAACTAATGACCCATGGAGAGGGATTAGGATCGGATCCTAATAGAGGTATTGCTCTAAAATATTGTTAGCCTTGACTTACATCTAAAAAAAAATTGTTCCCTCTAAAATACTATAGATTAATTGATATGAAAGGACATGTTCGATTATATATATATTGTTATATATATTATTCAATATATATGGATGAAAATAAACTTTTTTATTTGTTTGACACAACTAATTTACCAAAAAAGAACAAAACCCAAGACAATCAATATTTGTGATAGATCACATCTTTGTCTTTGCATTATTTTTATTTTTTTATTTAAATATATCCATATATATGTGTGTGTGTGTGTGTGTGTAAACCATTACTAACATTATATAATAAATAGAAAATTTAAATAATTAAATAAAAAATGATAACCAAAACAATATAAATATAATTTAAAGTAAAATGAATTAAAATTAAAAAATAACAAAACAGTGAAAATCAAATAATTAAAAATATAAAACTCAACATAAAAAACCCCATAATGAAGGACGACATGGTACCTTCATGCACGAGGCATTGCATGAGGTCGACGTGCCTCCATGCACCACCTCCATTATAGAATTGAAAACAAAATGGTGGAGTCAACCTCATTCTTGGCTTCACTTCCACTCAATGTAACGTCTTTGTGTGCAGTTAGGTTTTCTCAGTTCAGGGGGTGCAACCTTGGCTCTATGGCTGGCCAACACCTCTATTTGGCCTTTCTCCCTCTTTTTCATTAGATTCATTGAATCAATTCCTCCTTACCCTGAACCATAGCATGAATCTCGTATATGCCAATTCACCCTCTATGATCTATTGGATAAGAAGGAGAAATAAAATGCAGAATCAAACTTGGGACGAGATATGACATCATTGGAATGGGCCTGGCCTCGATACATCCTTGACCAACATCATTCTTGTTCTTCCCATCCAAAAATGCATCATGAAGAAGAACATGGCAATGACCTCTCTCACCTCGGCCAGAAAAAACTAGGATACTATGTTGGAAGAGTGAACATTTCTCAGCTTATACAGGAACATAGAAGCAAATGTAGGTATTGAAGCCTGAAGGCTATACAATATCTTGTATATGAATATATGAAATCAGATCTCAGCAAATACAAGGACTTCCACTCTCTTGTATCAAACAATACCAATATCGCGTCTTTGACAATATCTCGACTTTGTATGTGTAATACTTTTTATGAGTCGATGAAACAGTAAATGAAATCTTGGGATTTTGAGAAGAAATCAAAGAATCTATAATTGTTCAAAAGGTTCTAAGATCTCTTCCTATGATATTTTACCCTAATATATCAACATTAGAAGAAAGAGCAGATCTAAAATCAATAATCATGGATGAACTGCATGGAATCTTCACAGCATATGAAATGAGAACTGAACATGAAAATAGAGATATAAAAGAAACAACCTTCAAAGAATCAAAAAGTTCAAAGCAAAAGGGAAAGGAAAAAGAAAAAGAACTTAACAACAACAATGACATCTCAGAAGATGATGAAGAAGTGGCCAACTTTGTCAGAAGATTGAACAAGGGAACCAACGATAGGTATAGAACTAAACTTCCTTTGATTTGTTTTAATTGTGATGGTATTGGTCATTTTTCTAACAAATGTCCTCATAAGAAAAAGAGAAACGATGAAGGTTACTCAAATAGAAAACAAACATATAAAGGCAAAAGAACCACAAATAAAGTTTTCAAGAAAAACTTATGCACCAAAGAAGACATCTTATCATCAGATGAAGATGAAGTTAGTGACAGTGAGACAAAAAAAGTTTTATTCATGGTAGTAGAAGAATATGATAAAGAAGACTTCGAAGAAGAATATGAAGAGGCCAAAGAAGAATATGAAGAGGGAGAAGTTTACTATTGAGAAGAATTTTTGTGTGTCATAGAAGTTATCAGAAGAGAAAAGAAGAAAAACAAGAAACTACAAGCATAACTAGACGAGAAAGAAGACACTCAGGAACTAGAACAAATGATCACAAATTTGAAGGTTCAAATTGAAGAAGATAAAAGAATTGAAGAAGCACTCAAAGAACATCTAGAAGGAAAAGACAAGATAATTGAAAATTTGGAAGCATATTGTCACATTAAGAAAGGATCTTCAAAAGAACAACTCAAAAGTTTTGAATGACATTATCAGCAGTCAAAAACCTCATCATGACAAGTCTAGAATTGGATACAATTAGACAGAAAAAGGATCAAGATCCAAAACAATAGAACAAGAAACATATCCAAAAAGATATGCATAAACAATCAAAGGGGATAAGAAGGTCTACAAATAAAATTACAGAGAAACTCCTCCACCGAGAAGATTCAGATTTCAGAATCAATGACTGACAGAAATAGATAGGCCTCAGGAAGAAGAAGGATTCATAAGAGTACCTCCTTTCATAATATCTTCAACTCCCAGGTATCAAACTACATTTTTTGGTTTATGTTATGCATGTAATAATTTTTGACATAAAGATGTGAATTGCAGAGCTAACAATAAGAACATAAACAACTTTGAAAGTCACACACAGAAGGGTAATCCAAGAAGTCCTTGTGAAACACATAGAAGAAGTTACAACATGTTTGAATATTTGAGCACTGAAGTGGAATGCTACAAATGTAACAACTTTGGACACATGGCCAAAGATTGCAGAATGACAGTCCCTCCTAGACAAGCACAACAGAATAACAAGAGTCACAGACAGGAACCTCAGAAAAGGACATGGATAAGAAAGCAGAATCAACATAGCAATGAAGAATGCACACTCTCTCTACAAGCTAAGCAGAAGAAACGTGGTTGGTATGTTGATAGTGGCTGTTCAAAACACATGAAAAGTAATAGAGACAGGTTTCTTACATTAAGAAAGGAAAGAGATGGATCAGTCTCCTTCGGAAATGATGATTCAGCTAAAATCATTGGAAAAGACACATTCAGAATTGGAAACAAGAATATTAAGGCAGAAAATGTTCTACTACTGGAATATATGAAACATAATATTCTAAGTGTGAGTCAAATGTGTGACCAAGGTCATAACGTTACTTTCGATTCACAAAAGTGAGATATAAGAAAATAAGGTTAAGGAAAATTGATTGCAACAACTGCGAGAACTTCAATCAACATATATGTATTAAGTGAAATTGGAAATGAAAAGTGTTTCCTAGGAAAGGAAGATGAAAGTTGTATATGGCATAGAAGAATGGGTCACATACATTTTGATAACCTTGTCAAATTCAGCAAAAGGAAAGTAGTTAGAGAAATGTCCCATATCACGAAACCAACCAACACTTTATGCAAGCATTGTCAACAAGGAAAGCAAACAAAGACCATGTTTAAATCAAAATAATATTCAATGACACAAACACTATAAATTGTGCATATTGATCTAGTTGGACCAACTACAACAAAGGGTTTAAAATGTGATAAATGCTTTATGTTATTAGTTGATGATTATACAAGAATGATTGTAGCTTGCTTTCTCAGGAATAAGTCAGAAACTTTTGAAAACTTCAAGGTCTACAAGGAAATGGTTGAAAATGAAATGGATTCAAAATTCAAATGCTTGAGATATGATAATGGAGGAGAGTTCACTTCAAAGGAATTTATGGACCACTGCAGTAGGCATGGAATAAAAAGACAATTCTCTGTTGCTAGGACACCTCAACAGAATAGAGTAGTTGAAAGAAAGAACATGATAGTACAAGAAATGGCTCGAACAATGCTAATGGATTCCAAATTGCCAGATATCTTTTGGACACAGACAATGCATACATCAGATCACATTCAAAACAGATTAATGCTCATAAACAACACTGACAAAACTTCCTACGAGATATGGAAAGGAAGACTAGCAAATGTGGAACACTTCAGAGTTTTGGAAGCAAATGCTACATCAAAAGAGAAGATGGAAGAATAAGAAAGTTTAACTCTCGTATGGACAAAGGAGTACTTGTTGGTTACTCAAGTAAAATGAAAACATACAAGTGTTACAACCTGAGATTGAACAAAGTTGTGGAAAACGTCAACGTAACAATTGATGAAACAAGTAGACAAGAATTAAAGGAAGAAGAAAATGAATCAATGGAACAACTTTACGAAGAAGAAGCAAAAGATGAAAAACAAGTAGAAGAGGAAGATGAAGAGAATTTGATAAAAGCAAAAAAATATCCGATATTTATTAAATAGAAAACATATCCTACTAACTAATGATCCATGGAGAGGGGTTAGGATTGGATCTTAACAAATGTACTTCTCTAAAACATTGTTAGCCTTGGCTTGCATCTCAAAAAAAAATTGTTCCATCTAACATACTATAGATTATTTGATATGAAAGGACATATCCAATTATATATATTATGTTATATATATTATTCAAGATATATGGATGACAATAAACTTTTGAATTTTTTAACACGATGAATTTATCAAAAAAGAACAAAACGTAAGACAATCAATATTTGTGATAGATCACATCTTTGTCTTTGTATTATTTTTATTTGTTTAGGTCACAAGTTCAAATCCAAATCGTTGGGCCAAGGGGGGTCCCTTGTCCCACAAACAAGAGGGTCTCATACACCAATTTGATGTGGCTTGACAGTGACCTTAAAAATAAATTATTTTTATTATAAACCATTACTAACATTATATAATTAATAGAAAATTTAAATAATTAAATAAAAAATGATATCCAAAACAATATAAATATAATTTAAAGTAAAATGAATTAAAATTAAAAAATAACAAAACATTTAAAATCAAATAATTAAAATATAATAATAATAATAATAATCCATTTTTAAGGTCACGGCTAAGCTAGCACACCAAATTGGTGTATGAGACCCCCTTGTTTGTGGGACAAGGGACCCCCCTCCGCCCAACGATTTGACAGGTAAAGTCTACGAAGGTATACATACCCTACCCCCCTCTGGATTTGAACCTGTGACCTCTTAAGAGGAAACACATGTTCTTAACCATTAGGCCCACTCAAGCTGTATAAAACTCAACATAAAAAAACCCAAAATGAAGGACGATATGGAACCTTCATGCACGGGGCATTGCATGAGGTCGACGTGACTCCATGCACCACCTCCATAATAGAATTGAAAACAAAATGGTGTATTCAACCTCATTCTTGACGTCACTTCCATTTAGTGTAACCTCTCTGTGTGCAGTTAGGTTTTCTCAGGGGGTGCAACCTTGACTCTATGGCTGGCCAACACCTCTATTTGGCCTTTCTCTCTCTTTTTCATTAGATTCATTGAATCGATTCCTCCTTATCCTGAACCATAGCATGAATCTCGTATATGCCAATTCGCCCTATATGATCTATTGGATAAGAAGGAGAAAAAAGAAAATGCGAATCAAACTTGGGACTCGCTATGACATCATTGGAATGGCCTTGGCCTCGATACAACATTGGCCACTCTATTGAAAAAAAAACTAGTCATATTTACCCATGTCAATTGTACCTTTTGTTTCTAGCATGGTATCAAACTATGTCATATCCCAAACCAATGATGATATAACGCTTTAATCTATTTGTATCTAGATCTGCAACAAATAGTCATTAATCCTCGCAAAATTTTCTCTTCAAGAATTTATCTGCACTCTATAGCTAAAAAATTAGTTGTTGTAGACAATGAAATTTAAATAAAGTGTAGTATAGATTTTGATCAAATTGAGAGTGACTATTGTTTTTTATTTTTGAATCTCTTTATTACATTGAAAAGAGATAAGTATATATATATATTAATTTTCTCCTCTTTGATTGATTGGAGAATGTCCCGATTTCTGTCATTGTTGGGTAAAAAAAATTAAATAAAAATTAAAAAGGTGGAAATTTCAGTCGTACATTGTTTGGCCATCACATTAAATGGTTGGCAGGTGTTGATATTTGTGCCTTTGTCACCGACCTCAACATTCTCCTTGAGAGGTAAAAACTATCGTTTTGATCCCAAGAACAAAGTCCTGCTCATGGACATTAAGGAATCTCTCTCCTCATAATGTGATGCAAGGTATATATATTTTTTTCTATATTATGTCTACATCATTTATCTTTCCTATAATAAAATCTCCACAACATTTGACAATGAATTGTATTATATTGTCTGTAAAATAGAGTTTGAGTTTGCATAACGAATGGAAAAGTTTCATAGGAGAATTCCTCAATGCCCCAAAACCATTGTTTGTGGTAAGGAAATTTTCCTTGCTAATTCCCACAAATACATTAACATAGGTGTATTTACGTGGGTTATTCAACTAAAAGAAAGTAGAAGCAACACTATAATTATCATATCGAAGGATGTTATCTCAATATTTCCTTCACATTTCTAATTACATCATTGTAGAGGTATGTTTCATGTTAATTCATGTCCTCATGTCTTGTATAATCCAAGTATTTTGTGGTGTGTTATTATAAAATTGTGAAATATTTTGTTATTTTTCATGTGATGCCAAAACATGTGATATATGTTGAAATAACGTTTGGAGGAGATGTGCTCAATCTCGAAGCTTAAAGAATTTTTTTAAAGATATTTGGTAGATTTGATATTGGTCCAACATTGGTGCTCTTCATGTTGATTATGGCTCTTGGTCATGGTTAGTCTATTGCTTGTTGGATTTAATCAAGATGGGATTAAACGGAATTATTCTATAAGTACGGACCATTGTAGGCCCCATCCATGGTAGGGAACCATTAAGACATGCCAAATAGTTGTAGACCAAAGTGGGAGTGGATATTTTTGCATAATACAAGTAGCTATGGATTTTGTCATATAAGGAAACTAATATATTGTTATAATAGATACCCATGTTGGCTACTACGTGTGAGTTTCCACCATGTTTAAATTATTTAGAAATACCTTAATTGAACTTCCATTCTTACTCTTATAATAAAAGAGAGTTGTGTTAGGGAATACAATTTCTTTTAAAAGCACTGACTCACTTAGATTTGATCTAGACATATAATTGGTTTTTGTCCCCACCTAGAGACCAAGGATACTCTGGAAAGGTCCTTTGTGGTGGTTCAACATGTCGTTGTTGGCCCTAGATGCCTAAAAGCTTCCTTTATGCCCTATTGATTTGGTTTCTTCTCTCTATCATGTCCAAGGACCCAAGACCCATACCCAATGCTCAAAATCTCCTAATGATCTCCCTATTTTCACTTGAAGGTGAAAGATCTCCTTGAGAGGTTATCTATGGTGGTTTGAGGTGTCATTCATGACACTTGATTCCTAGAAGCTACATAAAACCTTGAGAGGTAGGGCATGATACTTTTAGGTCTCATGTTTCTCCCTAGATTCCTAGATGATTTGTACTTCGACTAAATCTTGGGTTCCCCCATCAACTATATCAATGCCTTGAGACCCATACTTAATGCTCAAAACCTTGTGAGGGCACTGACATCCTTTCTTATAGGCCATGGATACCCTATATAGGTCATGCGTGGTTCTTTGAGGCATTGTTCATCGATTTGGATGCTTCAACGATTTCATTAGGACCAAAGGAATAACCTTCTTCCCTAGATCATTGACAGGACCCTGGGACACATACCTATTGCTCAAAACCAGCTAGTGGCATCCGCATCCCCAAACATAGGCCAAGGATACCTTCAAGAGGCCATGTGTGGTTGTTGAAGGAATCCTTCTTGGCCTTGGATGGATAGAAGCTCTATTTAGGGCTCGAGGTTCATGTTTCCCCCCTAACCATTCCCAGGGCTTCGAGACCCATACCTAGTACTAAAAAATACTAATGGTACCTATATACCTAGTTAAAGGAAAAAGGTTCCCTTAAGAGGTCACTTGTGGTGGTTCAAGGTATCCTTCTTGGCCCCAAAATCCTAGAAGCTTCCTTTAAGGACTAACTCTTGGGTTTGTTACCCTGACCATATCCAGGGTCCAAAGCCTCATACTTAATGTTTAAAACCTCATAATTCTAACTATCCCCATCCAAAGACCAATGATACCCTAGAACGGTCCTTTATGGTGGTTCAACATGTCATTGTTGGCCCTATATGCCTAGAAGCTTCCTTTAGGACATAAGGCATATGTTTCCTTTCTTGATCATGCACAAGGACCCAAGACCCATACCTAGTGCTAAAAATATCCTAATGATTTCCATATCCCCACTTGAAGGAAAAATATCCTCTCAAGTGGTCATTTATGGTGGTTTAAGGTGTCATTCATGACCCTTGAACTATAGAAGCTACCTAAAACCTTGAGAGATTTAGTGTGGTGGTTTTAGGTGTCATGTTTGGCCTTGGATGCATAAAATATTTCTAATTTAGCTAAGTCTTGTGTTCCCACCATCATTGATATCAAGCCCTTGAGAACCATATCTAATGCTCAAAACCTTGGGAAGGAACTAAAAGCCTTTCTTAGAGGCCAACGATAACCTCCAGAGGTCATGTTTCATGCTTCAAGGCATTGTTCATGGCTCTAGGTGTCTCAAAGATTTATTTAGGAATTAAGGCATGGCCTTCTTCCCTATAATTTTTCCAAGGCATTGAAACACATACTTACTACTCAAAATCACCTAGTGGCATCGAAATCCCAAATCATAGGCTAAGGATACCTTCAAGAGTTCATGTGTGCTTGTTCAAGGAAATTTCCTTGGCCATAGATGGATAAAATATTCCTTTAGGGAATAAGGTTCATGTTTCCTCCCTTATCCTAACCATGTTTAGGGCCTCAAGTCCCATACCTAGTGCTAAAAATGCTAATGGTACATATATACCTAGTTACAGGAAAAGTGTAGTGTACTTAATCAAAAAATTTAAAGAAATCACATGATATGTAGTGCAAAACGGGAGACCAAAAGAGAAAAGAGAGATAATAATAAAGAGCTATGTTCACTTACCTCTTCAAGGGGGAAACATCCAAGAGAAAATATCTAAATACAGTAACAATTCTTGACAAAAAAATACATAACGTTCTACTCAATATATAGCTATCCATAGAGAATTTTAACTTCCTATGGTTCCCTTATAATGAGGGTTGACCAACTAATTTTGGTCTTATTACTAAAACGGACCATTTTTTACTATGAATGACTATTAAATAGCTATTTGATGGGCCTTATTCAAGGAAGGTGGCACCATACATTAATAAAGTATCTGAGTAAGGGGGTTAGAGTAGGACCCTAACTTGTCATCCCCCTTTAAAAGCATCATTGTCCTCAAGGTTGGAGAGGAAATTGTTGTAGAATTTCTATCGGTTCCCATGTGGCATATTATGGTTGCATAGATTTCCATTGCATCAATACTTCCTTGATCATGAGATGGCACAACTGGCACTCATGGTATCCAATGTTGCTTCTAGTTGGAGCCAAATGGATCCTTCTTCATAAAGTTCTTGTAGGCTGTCCTACACTTTACAATTCAGTCCCATAACTTTCTTCAAACATGACACGTGAAAGACTAGATGAATATTGGAGTGGGTTGGGAGAGCCATCTTGTAGGTGACCTGACCAATGCATTGTATGATCTGATAGGGACCATAAAACTTCAAAACTAGATTATGGGGAACTTTATCCTTGAGTGATGTTTTTTTATAAGATTGTAGGTGAATAAACACTTGATCCCATTATTTAAAAGAACATTCAGATATATCATGATCAAATTGTTGTTTCATTCAATTTTGCACCATAAACAAGTTTTCCATGAGGATACAAATAATGGCTTCTCTGGTGTGAACTTCTATCTATTGCATGAACCTTGGAGGTGCCTAGTACATAGGATTCCACTGATAGGGTTTTGGGCCATAAACAAATTCATATGGTGTCATTTTGGTAGGTCCAGGATAATTGGTTTTGTACCACCATTCAACAAGAGGAATCCATTTTGCCCATTAGTGCTTCTTTTTGGAAGCAAAACATCCCAAATAGGTTTCTAAACACTTGTTGACCACTTCTTCCATTTGACCATTAGTTTGAGGAGGATATGCAGTGCTTATATTCAATTTTGTACCTTGAAGTTTAAATAGTTCCTTCAAAAAATTGTTGGTGAATGTGGGGTCCTGGTCTAAGACAATGGAAATTGGCATACGATGTAGCTTAAATATTTGATCCATAAAGGCCTAGGCCACAGAGTAAGGAGTGAAAGGATGCACTAGGGAAGAAAAATGAGTATCTTTGTTGCCTAATGATGACTGATTTGTTTCCTATTTTTGGGATTCCCATGGTAAAATTCATTGAAATGTGTGTCCAAATATGTGTTGGGATTGGTAACGGTTGCAATGCCCCTAGTATCTTCATTGTCTCTCCCTTGTTTCTTTGGAAAGTGTCACGGGATTCTAAGAATTCTTGGATATATGTTTTCATGTTGTCTCAGAAGAATGAACGCTTAGTCCTTTCATAGGTTTTATGAAATCCAGAGTGACCAACTATCAGTGATGAATGCAGCTTCTTTGAGACTTGTTGATTTAGGAATGAATCTTTTTTTCAGAACAATGCACCCTTTACACCTAAATGTATCTTGTTTCCATGTATAAATTTTAGGTGGGTTGGGATCTACCTAAAGTCGTTGGATGAGTTTCCTTAAAGTATCATTTTCTAACCATTCCTTCCAGGCCTCCTTGAGCCATATTGGGATTAGTAATGATAAGGCAAAGAGTGACCCCTCCTCCTCAAATTATCTAGATAAAGCATCAATGACAACATTCTCTTTACCCTTCTTATATATGATCTCATAATCACACCCCAACATCTTGGTGATCCATTTATGTTGCTTTGGTGAAGAAAATCATTGTTCAAGAAATTATTTTAGACTATGATGGTCAATATTTATCTGAAAATTCATTCCTATGAGGTATGGGCGCCAAGTCTCCATTGCATGAAGGATAGCCATCATTTCTTTATCTTATATGGGTTTTCCTAAATTGCGATCACATAATTGTTTACTGGTAAATACCAAGGGGTGTCCTTCTTGCATTAATAATGCCCCAATACCTTTCTCCATCACATTCCAAGACAAAAGTATTATTAAATTTAGGTACTTCTAATATTGGAGGAGTACACATGGCATTATTTAAAGCAATGAAGGCCTATGCTTCTACCTCACACTAAAAGAAATAATTCTTTTTAAGGAGGGAAGTTAAGG
>JZKD02S0269749.1:286770-300132 GCA_000966675.3 Picea glauca
GTAATGAATAAATGTTGAATGCTAATTGATGAGTTTTTGTGCAAGAGGGAAGTTTTGGGAAAAAGAAACCCACACTCATTCACCCCCCCTCTAAGTGTGGTAGGTGTGTCCAACAGAAACCTCAGTTTTATCACTAGGAGTTGCATGTGTCTCTCTCACTTCCACACATGTGTCTCAGTCAACTAATGATTGCATGGATCAATTAACTAAGACTAGGTGGCAGTTCACTCTAGTGTCTGTTAGTGAGTGTCTAGATCTCTCTAGAACACTACTATGGTGCATTAGTTACTCATGTATCCTATATATATTGTAAATTATTCACTCTTTGAGTGTGGAATATGGTTAATGAGAATTCTTCCATTCTTCCACTCTTTCTTCTTCTTTCTCAATTTCTCTTTGAAAATGTGTGTAGCATTTTCTAGCTAGATCTATTCTGTGTAGGTTCAACACATTTACAACCCCCACCATGAGTTTAATCATGTCATCAATAATTTCCTAGAGGGTGAAGTAATGTTCCATTTGGGTGACCCATCCCGATGGATTAGAAGCATCAAACTTGTTCAGGTCCACCTTAGAAGAACGGGGCCATATGCTATTATCCATATGTCTATTGTTGTGCTAACCCAAAAAGGGTTGTGAGTGGCTAAACAATCCCAAGTTATAGGTTTCTTCTTGGTTTGGATCACTTTGTTAAGTAATCTAGTGGTGTTCTTCTAGTATTCCTTGAGCTGGTATACCCATGAATTTCTCATTCAAAATATTTTCAATGTTGGCTAGGCTATGTTGTAACTTCTCATCTAGATTATTATTCAAATGCTCATTCAACCCATATGATTTATCATCCAACATATTAAACTGACTTTCCAGGTTGTTCAACCTTCTTGAATTAGAGTGGGTGGCCATATTTTTTGGGAAAGAATGAGGGGGTTTGTAGGTATTATCATTCATGTGTGAGCTCACTGGAAAAAGTTATGAGGTCTTGAGAACAAGGGAGTCTTAGGTGCTAAATCTCTCTGATATACGTGTGGGGTCCAATAGTAGTACTTGGCCCAATATATCATGACACTAACTAAGGAGGATAAAATTATCCCTTTGTCGTACTACTCGACCACCCAGGTACTAGAGAGTGGTCTCCCCAGGTGTTGTTCCTAGTTTACTATAGCAAAAAGATAACCAATTAGTTTATCTAAGGATGGTTTTAGGTATACCTAGGGGGACTTCCTATATACCCAAGGGTACATGGAAGTGAATTTTTTTATACAGGTACATTCTAATGTAGTACTACTTGAAGGGGTAGCAATAGGGGTTATAAGGGTTTCCAACAAGGCAAAATGAAACTGTGTGTACTTCCTATGTGTTTTCTTCCCCTACCACAATTTTATCGGCTGAAAGATAGATCACTGTGTTATTTGAAGACACCGAGACATGTCTCTTAAAAAATTAAAAATTATGAGCTTGTTATCACAAGAAAAATCTCTTATAATTACCAAAAATAACTTGTGCAAGGTAGGGATTGAGGAAAAAAATGTAAAATAATCACAACTTTAGTTATACTTAACTTATTATCTATTATGACCCCAATTATGAAATTCCACAACTTTTTTATATCTAATGACACTAGTTTGACTAAAATCTATGCACTTTGTCAAAATATATTCAATCCACGAAATTCACAACCATCACCAGAAAAACCTTAAAAAATTGCATGTTTTGAATCTACGATATCTCCACTTCCTAGACTCCATTTTGGATGACTTTGTTTTGAAATTGGGTATTTTTTCAAGAGGAATTCAATTATTATGCTATTTTTCCAAATTATGCACAAAAAGTTTTAGAAATCGACTTGAATTATTCCATCCTCTTTTTTTCCATCAAAAATCAACAACAAGAAGAAAACAAATTCCCACTTTGTGTTAAAATATTCTCCCACTTCATGCCCAAGAAAGAGCTATGATACCACTTGTAGTGTACCTAATCCAAAAATTTAGAGAAATCACATTAGATGTAGTGAAAAATATGAGAACATAAGAGAAAATAGAGATACAAATAGAGAGATATGTTGAATTTCATCTTTAAAGGGGAAACCTCCAAGAGAAATGCTCCAAATACAATAACAATTCTTGAGAAAACAATACATAAAGTTCTACTCAATATATAGTTATACGTAATGAATTTTAACTACCTATGGTCCCCTTATAATGAAGGCCAACCAACTAATTTGGGTCTTATTACTAAAAAGGACCCTTTATTGCAATGAGTGACTATTAACAAACTATTTAATGGGCCTTATTCAAGGAAGGTGGCCTCATACATTAATAAAATATCTAATTAAGGGGGTTAGGCTAGGACCCTAACACACAAAGGATTCCCTTAAGAAGTCGTTTGTGGTGATTCAAGGTGTCATTATTGGCCCCAAAATTATAGAATCTTATTTTATGTTCTAACTTAGTTTGTTTCCTTGATCATATCTAGGGCCCAAAGACTCATACTTAATGTTCAAAAATTGATAACTCTAGCTATCCCCGTATGGAGACCAAGGATACCTTAGAAAGGTCCTTTTTGGTGGTTCAAAGTTTCTTTATTTTCCCTATATTTCTATAAGCTTCCTTTAGGACCAAAGTCTTGGGTTTCTTCTCCCAATCACGCCCCAATATCCAAGACCCATACCTAGTGCTCAAAATATCCTAACAATGTTCATATCTCCAATTGAAAGCCAAAGATCCCCTCAAGAGGTCATTTATAGTATTTTGAGTTGTCATTCATGACCCTTGATCCCTAGAAGATACCTACAACCTCAATAGGTTGGGTGTGATGGTTTGAGGCATCATGTTTGGCCCTAGATCCCTAGAATATTTGTATTTCAGTTAAGTCTTGGGCTTCCCTCAACCTTATCAAGGCCTTAAGTCCCATACCTAATTCTCAAAACCTTATGAGGGCACTAAAATCCTTTCTTAAAGACCAATGATACCTTATAGATGTCATGTTTGGTGCTTTGAGGCATTGTTCATGGCTCTAGATGCTTCAAATATTTCTTTAGGACCTGAGGCATGACCTTCTTCTCTAAATACTTTTTAGGGCCATGGGACACATACCTACTACTCAAAACCACCTAGTGGCACTGACATCCCTAATCATAGGCCAAGTATACACTTAGGAGGCCATGTGTGGTTGTTTTAGGCACCCATTTCAACCCAAGATGGATAAAATATTCCTTTAGTGCCCAAGGTTCATGTTTCCTCCCATTACCATGCCCACGGCCCCAAGATCCATATTTAAGGTAAAATATTTCACCCTGGATGAGTAAAATATTTCTTTAGTGCCTAAGGCTAGGGTTTCTTCCCCAAACCATGTTCAAGGCACCATGACCCAAATCTAGTGCTAAAAACCTTCCAACTGAGCCCATTTCCCCTCACAAAGGCCAAAGATATCATAGAAAGGTCCTATGTGGTGGTTCAAGTCCTCGTTCATGTCCCTTTGACCTTAGAAGCTACCTATAGGGCTTGAGGCCTATGTTTCCTCCCCCAAATATGGTCAAGGAAATGAGACTCACGCCTAGAGCTCAAAACCTTATAATGGTGCCCATATCCCAACTAAGAGGGAGATGATACTCTTAATACATTAGTTGTGGTGGTTTGAGGCATTGATGTTGGACTTGGATGCTTGAAATCTTACTTTATTCCCTAAGGATATATTTTCCTCCTTGGACCATGTCTAACACCCTGCAGCCTATATTTGGTGCTCAAAACCTTATAATGGTGTCCATACTGCAACTTGAAGGACACATATCTCATAAATAGATAATCTATGGTGGTTTGAGGACTCATTGATGGATCTTGAACTCTAGAAGCTACATTTTAGGCCTAATGAGAAAGTTTCATCACTTGACCTTGGTCCAAGTCTTCAGGTTGATACCTAATTTTCCAAAGCTCTAATGATGACAATATGTCCACTAAGAAGCAAATGATACAATTAGGAGGTCATGTGTGTGTATTCAAGTTTTTTTTCTTGGCCATAGATGCATGGAAGATAACTTAAAGGCATAAATCATAATTTTCTTCTTGCCACCAATTTGGGGAATTGTTGACGGGCGAAATTGACCATCCATCAACTGGAAGAGTGGAACCGGCCCGGGGTTGTCTAATAACCCAAGCTGTTTGGGGTGAACCACCCTGACGGGTTTAGTGGTTTCGTTAGCCGATCTAAGGTCCTAAGAAAAAAAAAAAAAAAAAAACTATTCTAAACTAACTAATCTAACTAAAACTAACTATTAAACAAACAAAACTAATCTAACTAAAACTAACTATTAAACAAACAAAACTAATCTAACTATTCTATATATACAATCTATTAACTACTACTATACTAACTCTAACTAATTAGCTATCTAATTACTAACAAAAATAAATCTTATTCACAAAATGTACAATATCTACAATTTATAGATTTAAATAAAACCTGAAAAACTCATTTATATTCTACCCCAAGACAGAGAAAGATATTTTTGTTGATTTTATAATTTTACGAACAGAAATAAAACAAAAACTAACTAAACTAAACAACTAATATACTAATTCTAACTACACATTTAACTAAACATATATCTAGCTAAACTACTTAAATTATACTAGACAAATTAACTAACAAATAAATCACAAACTGACCTGGAAAAATGCTCCAGGTTTGTCCTGTGTATGATGATTTTTTCAGCTGATCGAAGGGAGGAAACTCGCACCGAGTTATCCAGGAGATTCTCATAAACGATAAATGCAGTGCTCTTCAAGTATGATTACAGGACAAGCAAGACATAACAAATTACAACAATCTTATGATTTATAAATCTTCACAGTTCGATAAACCTGTATGAAAAGACTTATACAAAATAATTCAATTGATGAAGAAGAGAAATCTGTCATTCATTAACTGAACAAAGTAATTGATGTATTTTTAAAGTAATGAAAAAAATCAGATATGGATCACATTAATTAAATCACATCATTCTGCAATAGACTATGATAGCTAAAGTAGTCTATAATCAACTGCAAATGACATGCATAAACTTGAAACAAAAGATTGATATATTGAAAAGAGAAAGCTGTAGCAAAACATCAACTCCTGTGTCAGTTTGTATTAGAAGTCCATAGCCTGGTTCTCCCACAAGTGAGGATTCCCCTTATTACAAAAAATAATAAGTATTTAAAGACCTTCCACAGGGTAAAACATCCCTGTGGAAGTTATCAAAATTGTTTACATAAAATCTGGGAAGACATCCCAAGTTTGACTAAACTAGGAACCTAAAATAAAACTAAAACACACAAATATCTCCTAGACTATCCAGCATGTCCAATGCGATTCGGATGTACCTGAAAAGGGTAAAAAATGGACAAGTTAGAAGAGTATTTTGTTAATAAAATGATAAAAAAACTAATTCTATAGACTAGCTACAAAATCTTGCGATTCTGTAGCTGGTCTAAATCAGACACAGAATCAACATAAAAATCAATTCAAATCTTTTAAAGAATTAAATTCAACTATTAACAAATATCTAATAGCTAATTGAAAGACAAACAAATCATTCAAATCGAGGTTGTTATACTAATTCGAGATCAAAACAAAACTAAAATCAAATGACTACAGAGATGCATATACTATGTTTCGTTTGTTACCACAAAATTGGGTGAGCAGTATAATATCGAACAGTAATGAAATCGTTCCATATCAAATTGAAATCGATATAATTAAAACAAATAATAGGCAATTGTTATGTTGCCTCATCAATAAGAAACACGATCGAATCCAGACAAGATCATTTTCAAATCGAGATAACTGTATTGACATAACAAACGATCCATGCCATGAGCGAATTAAATCAAAACTGGCGTATAAATGTTCACAAACGAAATCATAATGAGATCAATCAACAGGGTCTGTAGGATTAGTTTGATTTTTTTTTATTGCTATTTTGGGGCAAACAAACTCGATTAACATTGAACGAAACCGTTCCTTTCAAAACGAATTATAACCGGATTTGACAGAGATAACAAATGTCGATCAATTCGTTTTGCAAATCAAACTGAGCAGCATCTATAATACGAATCCAACTCATAAAACAATCTTGCCAACTCAAGATATGGGATAATGCAATCAAAATAAGAGCGAATCGAACAGTTGGGGTTTAACATAGTTATTATGAATCAAAACCGCTCCATGATTCAGGCATGGATATCATTTGCATAGGCTTAAAAGAGAATATCGTTTTCATAAAAAACAGAGTCGTTCTTTCATAATCAAAGCTGAACAGAGTTGTATTCCTATTTTAGAAGATTACGTGACACAACATATCGCAACAACCAAACTCACGAAATCATTTCAAAAATCAAATCATCAATACTCAATTAGGGTCGATGTGATCCGATTACGACGAAATCATACCAAATCAAAATATTATCGTGCTCTAAATTTAGCATGAAAACATCATGTTCAAGTTGGATACAAACAAATTCAATTGAAAGAAAACCATCGATTTTGTTAACTTAACAGATAAACGAATCAAATCCGATGAAAATCTATCAGTGGCTAAACTGGGTATGAGCAAATCGTGTATCTAAATCAAAACTTCATTTATTTTTAGCAAAGCGAAAACAATGTACAGGATGAACAACATTATGACAGAGCCATTTCAAATGATAGACAGAGCTATTTGAAAATGAAATTCAAATCATTATATTAATCCTGGTCATTCACAAAACTAAAATGATATCAAAATTCATACCTGTATGATGAGAAGACGGCTTGATCATGACATTTTGGAGTTGACAATGGCTGTAGCCAATTCAACATTCTGAAAAATGATGGAACCAGTAGTCCTCTACTTCCTATCACTTGCTTGAAGCTTGTCCTTTTGGCTGGTCAACACTACAACTCGGTATTCCAACGATTTGATTTTCGATTGAAGTAAGGAATGTCCGAATAGTATCGTTCCAACAACACATCACATTGGTCACACGACGACTGTCTGGGCTTCGAAGATGCAGGTGAGGGTTTGGTTACATTGCCGAGGGTTTCGTTAGGTAATTCGATCCCTGGGTAACTGGGATAGTTTCTTAGGCAAGGGGGAAGATTCGAAACGAAGTCATAAGGTGGCTCGAAGCACAGACCCTGTGAGTAAGGGTACTCACTAGCTAGGAAGCATTCTATGTCAGAGTTTGAATCCTCACTAAGGACTATGGGCTTCTGCTCAACACTAGGTTTAGGCTTATTTCTAGCCATTCTTGAGATAAGCCGAGCATTCTTTTTTCCTTTTCCATCAATAGTAGGGTTACCTCTAACCTTTTTACTCACAGGATTTTTTATAGCCTTAGCCTTCTCAGTTATAACGTCGGGTAAGTCAATATCAGGGTCGACCGAAGGCTTAGGAGAGGGAAGTAGGACATGGAAGGGCATTGGTGGCCCGACCTTGGTTTTATTAACCATAGGCTTGTCAATATGGACAGGGTCTGTATCATCAAAACCATTTCGAGTGATAAAATCTCACCATCTATCACCGTGGAGACTTAAGTAATGAACAATGATAAGTCTAATTAGTCCATGGTGGAACAGGCTACTATCGGCATTCTCCCTTTTAAACCTTTTTGACATTTTGTACAGGCTACGCTGGAAATAGAAAGGCATATTCAATGGATACCCTATAAAATTCATTAACAAACGCAGGTGGTAGAGAAAAACGAGTCCATATCGACCCTCACAGGTCACGAATTGTTTAACTACTATCAAAAGGTCATGCCATCATGGTTTAAGCATGGAAATGGGCATACCTCTGTCACAGGATGTGACCTTTCGCGAGACGAACAGTAGTGGCCATGTCACCTCTTCCACCTTAGAATTTTTGAACCAACGCTGGCCCGTGGCTGCTAACCCAGTGGAAGAGCTAATGAACTCTTCATTGATTTCCAAATGAATGTCACCCACCTTGGCTCTACAGCCATCAAAATTCAGGGTGAACTGTTGTGCCACAAATAAATTAAAACCCTCAAACCTCTGCACGAAGGTGAGCCAACTGCTATCCTCTAAGTCCTTCTGTGCGTTGTCGAACAGTAGCAAGGCTTGGCTACCGTTCGGCTCAATTCACACCATCGGTGCCATGGAGCCAAGAACATGGCGAACGAGCCAGGGTTTGGATGATAGCATACACAGGAGCAGAGTGCACGAAGGGTTACCCGAGCTAACAGAGGTGAAACAGGGATAAGGGATAGGAATTAATGACATCGTGCGAAGGTGGTGGAGCTTATTTCTACCATGCATAATAGTTATTGCCAAGGTACAACCGTCAGTGCTTATAGCTGTTCAACCCACTATTGTATAGTTTTAAAAAATCATGTCACTTGCCCGACCAATGAAATCAATGGTAAGTGTATAAACCAACGTGCGCAACCAAAGTTATGCCATAGTTTTAAACACCCAACATACAAATCGAAACCAATACTAATGTTTTGACTATGTGACATGCATTGTAACAATTCATATCAAGAGTTTAACCAATGTGCCAATGCGTTTTAAACTAGGTGTCATATCAGATGAAATATACCGAGGGTTTAATCATAACGCTTATATATCTTTATGAAACCAATAGTCAAGTAGATCAAATCAAAGAACATATAAATCCAATCACCAATGCATCACAAACTCAATGAGACAAAGTGACACAATCAATCCAAGAATGTCGAATGAGTACAGATCAAAAAGTTTTACCAACTGCATAATGATAAGTGAAGTGTAAGTGTAATGGGCATATCAACAAGAAGGATAACGAAAATTCAATAATGATTCTGGTGCGACTTCGAAAAACCAAGTTTTCAAACTTACAGTCCTGAGAACAAAAACGAAGGTAAATGTGCAAATGTCGCAAAAATAAAAGTGTCGTTTATTCGAAAATTGCGACGAAAAATGGATGTTTGCAAAACATTGGTGTAGGCAGCTTATAAGACAATAGAAAAATGTGAATTGGCTGCCAACAATGGCGACATACTGGTAGAAGCAGTTATCTCTTCCAAAAGGAACAAATTCAGATTAGGACAGTAAAGATAATTCCAACTCAAAAATAACAACCAGAAAATCGTATAAACATCATCATTTACCAACTATTATAGCGGTGTTTTAAAAGATGAAAACTGATAACAGTCTTAAGACCAGCAAATCATGATATTAAATATAAAATCTCCAATACTGTTGACAGAGCCATTGCTGCCATCAGGCATCCATAGCCTTGACAGGGTTTCCATTTAACCCACTCATACATTTGTATCCTGCCAAGAAGTTCTAGATCAGAATAAAGGACATTAAGAGGATTCTTATTTGCAAATTTTCATATACCCAACATTGCTTCACTGCCAGCGGGCCTGTTCAGTACCCCAACGAATTTGTCTTGGTGTCATGCATGCATTTACCCGCTGCCAGTAGACCTGTTCAGCATCCCGGGGGGTTTACAAGCACTTCCCACAACTCTTCTTAATAATTTATTTTGTTTTGTTTTTTCATAGATATATAGTTGAGCGGGGTGACGCTGAAAATCATGATATTTTAACATATTTTTTCAGACCTCATCGGAATTTTTTAGAACTGTCCTTTATTTAGATCCAGAGATGTTTCATTTACAAAAACAACTTCCTAAGGCAGGGAGACATCTTTCGAGTCATTCCCTTGAGGAATAGGGACAGCGTAAAAAGATAATAGATGATCATGACAAGCTTTGCTCAGAGATTGAAATCAATCAACTTCTTTCAAACAAAAGACTTTTTCCAACATGGATATAAATTTCAAAAATATACCATTGATGTTTATACAAATTTTCTTAGTAGTTGTTTCAGCGAAGGATTTTTCTATTGTCTTTGTCTGAACAGCTCAGTATACAGGTATGTGTATTTTCCAAAAACACAAGATGATAAATTCAAAGAAAAATCAAGAACAAAAAAGAAAATGAAAAAGCAAACAAAAGCAAAATATGTACATAATATACAAGGGTTGTCATCAAGCAAAGTATCTTTTCAGGGCTTGGCCATTTACCGGGTAGGTGTCAAGCTGACCCTCAAGATTCTGCAATCGAAAAGAACTGGGACCCAACTTTTCAGCAATTAAAAATGGTCCAAGCCACAAATTTTGAAATTTTGTGTGCTCTCCCTTTCCCTCATGCAGTTTGTCCCATTTCAGGATGAGGTGGCCTACTTTGAAGTTCCTATCAGAGGCAGAGTTAGAATCGAACCAGCTTTTAACCAATAGTTGATGATGATCTAACTTACATTTAGCTTGGGCTCTTACCTCTTCTAGATTCATCAAAGCGTTAATTCGGTTTTCCAAAGGGGGACAATCTTCTTCTTGGACTTTCTGTGACAACTGAAGTGAAGGAAGAAGAATGTGAGGTGGAAGAATTGCTTCTCTGCCATAAATGAGAAAAAAGGGGGAGTTACCTACAATAGCTTTTGGCGTTACCCTATCATCCCACAACACATTTAGTAGTGCATTGTGCCAATTCTTGTGGTTTTCAACCACCATTCTCTTGATGATTTTAATTAAGTTCTTGTTTGTTGATTCTACCAATCCGTTGCCCTGGGGGTAATAACTAGCAGAATACTTCAGCTTAATTCCCTTTTCCAAAACAAACTCACTCATCTCAAGAGAGGAAAAGTAATAAGCATTATCGAATACTAAATAGTCAGGGATACCAAAACGAGTGATAATATTCGAATTTAAAAAGGCAATTACCTGACTGGTGTTGACAGTTCTTAACGCAACAGCTTCAGACCATCAGATAAAGTAATCTGTGGCTGTCACAATAAACTTGTGTTGTTGTGAGGAAGGGGGGTTGATTGGGCCTATGATATCAAGGCCCCACTGCTGAAAAGGGGAATCTACCGAAACGGGCTGCAAAGGAAAGGTTGGTTTTTGTAACTGCCTTGATGCTTTCTGACAGATGATACATTTACGACAAAAGGCATGGGCGTCTCTGAAAAGTGTGGGCCAGTAATAACCGGCTCTTAAAACCTTATGGGCAGTGGTGTCACCACCAAAATGACCACCATATTCTCCTGCATGCAACTCTAGCAAGACTTTTTCTGCTTCATCTTTTTCAAGACAACGCATCAGTACGCCATCAAAATTTTGAAGAAACAGAACACCATTAACCGGATGAAAGGAGGTAGAATTTAATATCAAAGCTCTTCTTTTAGCGGGATCCAGGTGACGGGGGGGTTGACCCATGTTCAAGACAGAACCTTATATCGTCATACCAAGGACTGACAGAGTTTTGTGCACAACAGATTAAACTTTGATTGCTTTGTCCTAGGTTTGACGTATCACTTTCTTCTTGCTGTCCTGCTGCTGAATCAACAACTAACTTGCATAACCCTTGGCTTCTCACTATCTGAGATGGGGTGATTTATAAGTCATACTCCTGGAAGGAGGTGACCCAGTTGGCCCTCTTTTCACCTAGTTCCTTCTACACTAACAGGTTCCTCACGGATGGGTAGGGGACAATGACTTTCGTCCTAGACTTCAAAAGATAGGACCATAAGTGATTAACTTCTTTGAAAACAGCGTAGGCTTGCTGATCTACCACTGGGTAATTAAGTTTAGTTCCTTTGAAATTAGAGCTCATAAAGGCAATGGGTACTTCATTGTTCTCAACATTGTTTTGGGTTAAGACACCAGCATAGGAACGGTCAGAAGCAAAAGTGTAGAGTGTAAAGTCTTGAGAAAAATCTGGGCTCATGAGAGACAGAGCATCTATTATGGCCTTCTTTATTGCATTAAAAGCTTGATTTTCTAGGGGTCCCCAGTGATATTGGGTGTCTTTCTTAATCAAATTCTGTAAAGGCCTGACCATTTCGGAGAAACTGGGAACAAATCTTCTCACAAAGTTAATCTGACCTAAGAAAGACTACATAGAATTTTTGGATGTAGGAGGGGGAAGTTTCACGATGACTTGAGTCCTTTCGGGGTCAATAATCATCCCTTCACTAGAAACAATGAATCCTAAGAGTTTACCCCGTTCTACTGCAAAGATGGATTTTTTGGGATTCAAGGAGATGCCGTATTTACGACATCGCAGTAGGACGGCTCTTAAGTGAGCTAGATGATCATTTTTATTTTTAGAAAATACAGTCACATCATCTAAGTAAACTACGATGGACTGATTGATTAAGCCTCAGAAAGCAATGTCCATTTCTCTCTAAAAGGTGGCTCCAACATTAATCAATCCAAAAGGCATTTTGCGATAAGCATAAGTGCCCCACGGAGTACGAAAGGTAGTTTTAATTTGGTCTGGTGGAGACATCAGGACTTGGTTGTATCCCGAAAAAGCATCCAGTAAGGATAGCCTCTCAGAACCAGATACCTGTTGAAGGATCTGTTCCATGGGCGGGATAGGATAGTTGTCTTTATCAGATGCTCTATTAAGGTTTCGGAAATCGACGCAGAGTCGGATTTCCCCACTTTTCTTTCGGACTGGGACAAGGTTAGAAACCCACTGAGTGTGTCTAACAGGAAAAATTATCTTAGCATTTAGGAGCTTATTCAATTCTTTTTGAATGGTCGGTTCGAGCTTGGGGTGCATTTTCCTTAGTTTTTGTTGAAAGGGTAAGTTTTGGGGCTTCATCAGGATGACATGCTGTATGATGTTAGGGTCAAAATTTTTAAGGTCATCATACGTCCACGCAAAGACATCTTTAAATTCTTTGAACAATTTAATAAATGTATCTTTTTCTTGTTGAGAACATCCCAACCCTAGATTAATGCACTAAGGATTTTCATTAGTTCCTAAGTTCACCTTTTCATAAGATAACGAGGAACTATTGGTTTTACAGTTGACCATCTTTTTAAATTTATCTTGAAGATGATAAAACTTCTCTAATCTAATTACATATTTAGGGATCGAGTTTACCATGTCCGATGAAGACTCAGAAGTTCTCGGATATGGTATTACCATAAAATCACACAAATTGTCATCGTGTGTGTGTTCGTCTATGACTGCACCTTGAAAAGTTTCTTCCATGTGCAGAAAGTTAATAATCTACTGATCATCATCAAATACTCTCCAGTTCGTGATGTTGTCGGGAATGGATGGCTAAAACAGCAACTCAACGGAGAATGCATCTGGGGACAAGCCTTCTGCAGGAAGAAGTTTAGAAGCTACATTAGCTAATAAATCCGCTTTAGAGTTATTCAATTGTAATGCCCGTATAATTCTAAACATCATTAATTTTCCTAAACATTTTAAGAAAGTAAACTGAAACAAAACTTCATAACATGATATTGACTTTTATAACAACAACTTCAGTATCTTGGATTTATCAATAAATACTAAATTAATGACAG
>JZKD02S0269749.1:318420-337445 GCA_000966675.3 Picea glauca
ATAGTGGGTCTTATTTAATAATATAGTGGACCTAGTCCACCTTACATTGAATGACCTCCACTGTTATCACTATGGGCCCTCTGCCCCCCCCACTACCTCTCTAGCTACCTTCCATTCCATCCCCCTTATGAACGCGTTGTCCTCAGCGCTTGATGTACAACCATATGTCAGGGTCCCATGGATAATTGTGGACCATAATGTTGAAGAAGACTGAAGAACCGAGGTCCCATGTAGAAATGAAATCCACCATGCTAAAGTAGTCCAACCATCATTGTAAGCCTGGGTTCCATGTCCAAGTGCTCATGTGAACTCCCCGTGGAAGATTTTGGAACCCAATAACCAACTCCAAATGATGCTCCAAAGACTGACACCTATCACGTGGATCCAAATAAAAAGATCCATCCACATAGTGGAAAAGGGTCGTAGCAGAATCTGGAATGAATAATACCACTGTAGAATATGTAGATTGAACGTTGGTAACTAGCTCCTGATGTGGGACACTGATGTTCTCTACAGAAGGTGGAATAGAGTCATCAAATAAAATATGAAAGTGGTTGTCATCCCAGAAATGACAACTATCCATATACCAATAATCACAATCTGCCTCAAAATCATACCAAGCATATATTTCTTGATTATATTCATCCCTGAGGCCCTCCATAAGAAATATCTCCTGCATGTTATTCAATGAATCTTGAATACTACGAAAACTATCATTGAGTACGTCTGTGAGGCTGTCTGTGAGGCCATGTACAAATGCATCCAATGTGTCATCCAATGTGTGAAACAATTGGGCTTTGAATGATTCAAGAATTTCTTTCAGGGTTTGAGAGGAAATAGCCATCTGATCACCCTATGAACTCTTCGGTCCTATAGCCTTCATGAAAAAACCCAAAAAATAGACCCAATAAGTTTTGACAGAAGATTGCGGCTTTTTCTGGAAAAACCCTAAAAAACTGTTGAAGTTAAAATGCTCATAACTTCACTTCCCAGACTCCGTTTTGGCTGATTTTTTTTTTGAAATTGGGTGAAATTGTGAGAGGAACTTAAATATGTAATTTATTTGGGCAAATTAGGTCTCCAAATGCTACAAAAATTAAAAAAAAAAAATTATCGCCGCCGTCCACGGAAAAAATCCTGAAAATTTGCAGATTTTAAAACTTCAATATCTTGACTTCCCGAACTCCGTTTCGGACAATTTTTTTTTTCAAATTGGGTGATTTTATGAGAGGAACTAATATATACAACCATTTTCTACAAATTTTGCACATAAATATACCGAAAACTTTGAGAATGTCGCGGCCCTCTTTTTTCTGCTTCGAAAAAAAAAAACTGCAAAAATAAAAGATATTTGCCCACAATGTCTGCCCAAGGAAAGTGCTTTGATACCACTTGTTAAGAACCAAATACCTGAATACAAAAGCACCACAATAGATATACAATAACAATATGAAAAATCTCCTTTATTACCATCAAACCCTTAAGGTAGGGCAACACGATACAATGGATCATGTTATGGAAGAGATCCTCTCCTGTTCACTTGCCTCTTTGAGGGGGCATCCTCCTATTGAACTTCCAATCCAAATACAATACTTCTTTTCATGTCTCATTACATTGGTTGAACCCTTTTATATAGTGCTACCATCACCTAAGAACATTCTAGAGGAGTAATCTTCTAGAAGTAGAACCTTCTAAGAAGTCCTCTTACATTTATTATATCTAATTACCCATTTATTATATCTAACTACCATAGTGGGCTTTATTTAATAATATAGTGGACCTAGTCCACCTTACATTGAATGACCTCCACTGTTATCACTATGGGCCCTCTGACCCCCCCCACTACCTCTCTAGCTACCTTACACAACTATTTCTTAAGACTAGGTTCCCCCCCCTATGGTGGTTTGAGGACTCATTGATGGATCTTGAACTCTGCAAGCTACATTTTAGGCCTAATGAGAAAGTTTCATCACTTGACCTTGGTCCAAGTCTTCAGGTTGATACCTAATTTTCCAAAACTCTAATGATGACAATATGTCCACTAAGAGGCAAATGATACAATTAGGAGGTCATGTGTGTGTATTCAAGTTTTTTTTCTTGGCCCTAGATGCATGAAATATAACTTAAAGGCATAAATCATATTTTTCTTCTTGCCACCAATTTGAGGAACCCTTGACACATAACTTGTGCTCGAAAATTGTAATGGTACATACAACTCCACTTGGAGGAAAAATATCCCCTTCAAGGGTCATGCATTTTTCTTGTGCCTTAATTCCTGTAATATTCATTTATTTCCTAAGACTAGGTTTCCCCCCCCAAACCATATATGGGACCCTAAGACCCATGACTAGTTCTAAAAATTCATAATATCATCAACATCCCTACTCAGACAGAAGGGTATGCTTAAGAGGTCATGTGTAGTGGATCAAGGTGGTTTTCTTGAAAATTGATGTTCAAAATATTTTCTTTATGGTGTAAGTCCTAGGTTTCCTCATTCAAATATGTATAGGGACCAAATAATCATGTACCTAGTATCAAAATTCCCCTAATAGAACCCATATCCCTAGTGAAAGGAAGGGATAACCTTGAGAGGTCTTGTGTGGTGGTTCAAGGTGTTTTTCAAAGCCATGTATTCCAAAAAGATTACTTTAGGGTCCAATCACCATGTTTCCTCCCATGACCATGTAAAGGGCTTTGAGACACATAACTATTGCTCAAAATATTATAATGATGCCCATATCCCTACTTGGAAGACACAGATTCCCTCGATATGTCAAGTGTGGTGGTTCGAGGTTTTTGTGTGGGACCTTGATACTTAGAAGCAACCTCTATGGCCTAAGATCCAATTTTCCTTCCCTTACCACGTCAAGGAGCCTACTACCCATACTTAATGGTCAAATCCTCTAATGTCATTGATATCCCCACTTGGAGGTGAAGGCTATACATTAGGAAAAATAATTTAGTCACAAAAACATGCACATTTTCTTATGAATGAGCATGCTCTCTAGAACGCATGCATGTTATAGAACGCGTGCATTCTCTAGAACACATGCACATTATTTCCATTAATTTTTTTGGGAGGGAGTGACAACTTTAACGTACATGTTTGTTGATTTGGTTACCTCTAATTTAGGTTTGGAATGACAAACCTCATGGTTTGAGATGCAAATACATCAAAACCTTCTTTTTTTTAATAACTCTCAATATCTCTATTTTTCATGTTATGTTTGTATAGGCTACACAAATCCGGCGTTCATGAAACTACACACATATAGAGTTAACTATGTAGATTCCAAATATACAATTTATAGAAAAAATGTAATTTTAACACTATTTTTAATATATTTTTTTCTTGACATGTATCAAAATCTTAAAATACATATATCTTTTATTTTTAATATAACTTTATATTCCCTTACCATTTTTAAAATAAGTTATATGGTGCACTAGTATAGAATAACATCTACAATCTAAAAAAATAAACATTGTTTGACTATGTTAAGAGCCTCATACCCTGCATTAATGCAAGGCCTTAGACTCTCAATATCTCTATTTTTCATGTTATGTTTTTATAGGCTACACAAATCTCTCATTTATGAAACTACACACACATATAGAGTCAACTATGTAGATTCCAAATATACAATTTATAGAAAAAAGGTAATTTTAAAATTATTTTTAATATATTTTTGTCTTGACATATATCAAAATCTTAAAACACATATATCTTTTATTTCTAATATAATTTTATATTCCCTTACCATTTTTAGAATAAGTTATATGATGCACTAGTATAGAATGACATCTACAATCTAAAAAAAAAAACATCGTTTGATTATGTTAAGACCCTCATACCCTGCACTAATGCAAGGCCTTTTAAATTCAAGGATAAAATAAAATTCATAATTTAAAAATATATATAAAATTAACATTACAAATTTTGAAAAAACAACGCCACACAAGAATGATGTGTTCTCTACAATTCTACAATTTTTGAAAGGAAATTCCATCATTTAGATACTCAACACCTGTACTAATGGGAACATATGCATTATATTTTGCATGAAAAATAAAATACCACTGTTAGAAAAACTCAAATTTCACATAGTCATACACAAATTCTATAGATAAAAATTATATATTCAGAAATCTAATTCAATTTCCTACATTTCAACATTTTAAACCATATTCAAATTGGTTGTGAAAGTACCTCGAATCATCCCTCCAAGTTAATAGATCATTATTTTTCAATGTTTTCATTGCCACTAACGTGTCATGAGAGACCAGCATTAGCTTACACCCACCCTCAAATATTTGTAAAAATGATGCATGCTTTGATATTTTTGTTATGCAAGGAGAAGGTCATAGTGCCTCCAACAAAGCCTTACATAACAATTCAAGGTGCAAGGAAAGAATTCAGTGTGATTGAATGACACAACAGAGATAACGACCTCAACCCAATGGGGTCGCAATTGCATGCATACCACAATGCTTCTATCATAGTTTTGGCTAACCATTTGACAACTAAGAATATCATCTTCAAGGTGCATGGTTTTATGAATGTTCTGAATGTTTTTATTAATGAAAACTATATTTTTTTTAATTTCATGTAAAAGGGACTATAATATTGAATACGAGTCATTGTCAACAATCACTCCAAATTATTTCTATTACACCAAAGCCATGTTTGTTTATTGTGGTTTAAATTTCATTTTAAACAAAGTTACAATATTAATGAGAACTCTCCAGAGTTCTACATTTTCTTAGAGGTCATATTTAATAGTTGTTTTACTCCCAAATAAAAAAGTGATGCTATCGATAACGCCTTTTTTGGGGGTGGTTAAAATTATGAGTTGTTTGAAATCACAGCCTTGGCAGCCAAACAAATACCTTAGAATTGACCCTTAATCAAAAAGTAATGCTACCAATAACATCGATTTGTTTTAAAATTAAAATTACGACTTAATTGAAATCATGGATTTGACAACTTATACTATCACATATAAAAAAACTTAAAATCGTCCCCTAAATCATTACTTAAAAATTTGTTTATTAATTTATTATTAATTTTAAGTATTAAAAATATAAAAGAAAAAAAACTCCACATTAAAAAAATCATTACCAATATAAAAAAATATAAAAAAAAAACAAAACTAAAATCAAAATAAATTTTTTTTTAACCCCCAAAAAATTGAATATAAATTTTTTTAAAGAATAAAAAAAAACAAAGTTAAAAAAATAAAAAAATAAAATACATAATTAAAAAAAACCTTAAAAAAATAATAAAAAAAAACAAAAAAGACAAAACAATATATTTAAAAAAAATAAAAATAAATAATACAATTTAAAAGAAATTAAGGAAAAAAAAAAACGATTTCAAACCATTTTGGGGGAGGATGATTCTCGTAAACACACGTCCCCTTCCTCCACCCCCACTCCCACTCATTCCCACTACCATCCATCCCAACCCCCTCTCCCCACCGCGCCACTCGCAAACCACATAGGTGAACGACAAGTTCCGGTGTTTTATTATATGAGTCCATTTATAATTAGACAAAACCTCTAAAACCATTGCTTTACTATTCAATAATCCAAAATCATAATGTAAATGTACTCTTGATTATAATTTTTTTAAATTCTTATTATATTTATGATTGAGAAACAAAATACATTTGCTACAAAAATTAACTTCTACTCAAAGAAGTGGGTAAAATTTGAATTTTTGATAATATGGGTTTATGAAGAAATGGAGAAAACCTTTATAATTAATGTTTCAACATTTATGAATCTAAAATCATAGTTGAAGTCTATTAGTGAGTGAAATTTGTGTAGAATTATTATTATATTTATGAATGAGAAAGAAAAATTGTGCGCTACAAAATAATTTCTCCTCACAAAAGTAGGTGAAACTTGATTTTTTGATGCTATGGGTTTGTAAAAAAATGGACAAAACCTCTAGAAGCATTGTTTCAAAATTTAATATTTTAAAATTCTACCAGAATTCATTGCTGAAATTTATGTAGAATTTTTGTCATATTTAAGATCGACAAAGAAAATGCACATGCTACAAAATTAGCTTATCCTTAGCTAAGTAGGTGAAACTTGAATTTTTAATGATATGGATGGATTCATAAATGGACAAAATTTCCATTCATGGATTTAAAATCGTAGTAGAATTCTACTCATAAGTGAAATTTATGTAGAATTATTATCATGTTTATAATTGAGAAATAAAATGCATATGCTACAAAATTAACTTATTCAAACATACGTAGGTGAAATTTGAATTTTTGATGATATGAGTCAATTCAAAGATGGACAAAAACCTCTAAATTCATTATCTCTCTATGCACAAATCTAATATCATATAAAAAAATTCTATTCATAACTAATTTTTTAATAAAATTCTTATCATATTTATGATTAAGAAAGAAAACACATTTCCTATATTGCAGTGGCTCTCCAAGCAACATAAGAAGGCCCTACATGACACACTTGAAAAAATGAAAGCATGTAGGCTTGTTGTCATGGTCTATCTAGATATCGAAATAACTTTGTTTGATGTTATTTTTTGGTGGTGTAGATGCATTTGGAAATGACCTTTTTCTCAAGGAGGCAAAATTGATATTTTTACTTCCAATTTTGTTAGAATTATTTTAAATTATGAAATTATAAATATAAATGTTAATATTGTATAGTTTGGTGGTTTAATAATATATATGAAACTTAATCTGTTTTCATTATAATGTGGCTTGATTTGATGATTCTAAATTGAGTTTCAAAATAGAGTTTAATATTAGTACATGCTTGTCCCCGAGGTGTAGGACAGTGGGTGACGGAGTATGTTGTTAAGTCACTCCGTGTTGAAAAAGTCACTAGTTCGAAACCTGCGGGGACAAAAAATCCAACCATGTTAAGGGTTGGTGTGGCTCAGGTCGAGTGCGATCCCCAGGTGATTTTGACGGCTTAGATGCCCCTGAATCACGTTTTCTCAAGCCAAAGGTTAATCCTGATGCCAAGAAGATCCGAACCAATTAACAAACAAAAAAAAAATATCAGTACATGCTTGTAATCTTTTTAAGTTTTTAACAGAAATTTTAGAAGGTTACATTTTTTTCCATAAATTAATGGCTTTGGGAAGGTTGTGGCATAGCAAAGGTATCCATTAAATTTGAACTAGTGATTAGATGAGAACTAAACAACAATGATATAACTGTTCTGAGATTATGATTCAACCATATATATCAAAAATTGTTGTGTTTGATTGTATTGTGGCTTGATTTGATAATTCTAAATTGAGTTTCGAAGTATAGCTTAATATAAACATATGGCTGTAGCAAGTATATTTTTTAGCAACTCTCAGAATTTCTGAATGAGATTTCATCTCGTCACATCAGCTGACTTAATACATCTTAAATTGGCATCTTTGGATTGCAGAATTGATGCTTATGGGCTTCACCTCGTTTCTATTGACAGTTGGACAGAAGCCCATTTCTAGGATTTGTATACTGAAAGGAATAGCTTATAGTATGCTTCCCTGTCAGACGGAAGAATCAACAGCTATTGGTAGCAATCATTGTTCCTGTTAGAACCCTATATAATAGGGAATCAGTGTTCTGAATAATATTTATCTATTTCAGGCAGATGTGTTTGCTCAAGATGCATGGCGAAGGCGGCAGAAAGCACTCGACACTCACCAAGCATAAAATGAGTACCTGCGCACGAGCTTCAAGGCGAATTCCGGTGCATTTTTAGCAACAAATTGTGGATTGGTTTGAATGGATTTTTTTTTTACTCTTGTGGGTCAAATGTAAAGATTGGGTTTATTAGCCTAAGTTGGGTTTTATAATCTATGTTTGGTGAATTTAACAAAAAAACAATGTCCCCTCGGCCTTTGCCTTTATGCAGAGTTTTATAAAAAAAATTAACAAAATTTTTAGCAAAATAGTATTGGCCTAGGGCCAACCTCCGAATGATCGACACCAAGGATAAGCTCCATTTCATGCACCAACAACAAAAACACAAGCCAACGCCTACACCAAACTCCAAAGCCCAAGCCTTGGGCTCACTACATCGAACTATTTTGCAACTATCGGCATATATCAATACCCATTTATATTCTCTTCTCGTGAATGTGGGATATTGCCCACAAAAAGTAAAAAAAATATATAAAGCGCAAATTTAAAACCCCGCGCCAAATGCTCGAACCAGAGTCAAGGTGTCGAACGCATAGAGGCACGCATGCATAGAAGGTTTATGAGGCCAATCTTTCCTCACAGTTCTTGGGCAGTGATAATTTTTTCTAAATTCGTTCCACCTCAAGTAGTTCAAAACTTTGCTAACAGACTTCCAGAACTGTGCAAGACATATGGTGTGCTTATGAACCCTAATTTGGCAGCACCACCGGCGACAGAGATAAATGGGAATGTTGAAGGTGTTGTTAAACATATTATAGATTCAGCAGAGAAGAATGGTAACCCTCTCGAGCTTATCCTCTGCATAATGCCTCAACAAGATAACAAACACCTTTATGCTACTATAAAGAGGTTATGTGAGTTGGAGTTTGGTGTTTGGACCTAGTGTTGCTTGGCAGATCATGTCAAAAAATGCAAGCCTGAGTACATTGCTAATCTTATGTTGAAAATAAATGCAAAGCTTGGTGGGCAGAACTCATTGTTGGTTGATAAGCAAAAAAAATCGTCACAGTCATGTCCCAACTGCAGTCTGACAGATGCAGTTGAATCGACTTATGGAACATTACTTGAAGAAAGAAAATTTGGAAACATTCAAAGAACTGCAGAATCAGAGTTTGCCATTGCAGATGTAGTTAATAAGGAAAATGAAATTTATGAAAGGTCAAAATTGTCAAAGTGTTTTCATTAACCTCTGTGCACGGGCTTTGTCTCAGGAAATGTCTAACCATAGTGTTGTAGTAAAGATGATGGTTTGCATAGATTGGAAAATGAGTTCAGGGATAATATTACTGAAGCTCTCAGGGCTGCAGGTCTTATTTTTGACTCCCCTCCTGGAAGTCCTTATCACATAACTGAAAATTATGTGGTTGAAACTGACAATGTAGCTGCAAACAAAGACAATGCGATTGGTTGCATGGACAATCTTCTTGATCTAGACTGTCATCTAGTTTTCTTTTTATTACAAGCTCCAGACGGATATATTCGAATACCTAGGAGGGATATTGGCCTACAGAAACCGGGCAAAAAGTCGGCAGATCAATGAGACATATCAGGGCACTCTTTCTAGCTATGTGTATGTGCTTATGTGAATTCACTTTCTACAACAGCGTAGACCTCCAATTCTTCCTTGCTTACAAGAAATGCAAGTGACATACCAAGTTATGATTGGTAATATCGAATGTGCTTATTACGATCAAGTTGACAAACTGAAAAACTATGGTGCCAGAAACAAGGAGACCCTTGGTCAATTGCTATCAGCTTTCTTTTACTACTGGGTTTTTTCATCATGAGTACGCTAATTCTGTTCGCACTAGAGGGATTCTTAGTAAGAATAAAGAGGATTGGTGACTTCAGCTGCCAATCAAAACAATAACAAGAGGTTTGGTTATGATAACATGAGAGGATATGATCTGGATATGTTGATGAAAGACCCCACAGTCGACACTTAGGACGTGCATCTGGTGGCTTTCCCAGTCTGGTCAGGTTCTGGATGTGCTGGCCTTGGTGAGATGGGCACCCCTCAGAGAGAAGGGTTGATGACCTATAAACAATTTATTGCTGAACTTGAGGATGACGTATCACCAGCTGAAACAGAGCGCAGATACCATGAATACAGAACAGAGTATATTACCACACAGAAGCATGCATTTTTGAAGTTCACAAAGACGAGGATTGGCTGAAGGATAAATACGACTCGTCACACCTAGAAGCTGTCATACAAAGGAGAAACGAAAATGAAAAAGCAACTGCAAAGGAGTTACTCTTGGACCTACAGAATGGAAACCACAATTCAGATGATGATGATGATGTTAGTGGCAAACAGGAAACTCGTGGCAGCTACATCGTCATTTTTGAGGTAGCGTTAGAGCACAAGTGGCAATTTTATTTCATGAAGGACAAGTGGCGAAATGACCCAGCGTTGAGGCAATAGTTACAGGGAGGTGGCAGAGATTTACTATATTTTGAACAAAGATTTAAACATGATTTCTCTCAGTTGGAAACGAATTCGTGACAGTAAGAAGCAAAAACTTAACAAACCTCCAACATGTTCCAGATGTCGAGCAACAGATATCAAATTTAGTTTTCATTTAATTTGTTGTCTTGTTTATTATGGGAGACCATTTTCTACAGGTGTCAATCTATGTAACTTCTTTTCTATTTTTAGAAAGCAGAGTTAAGGCCCGAATCTTGGCAAGGCTGGGGGATTTTTTATTATTTATAGATATGTAAAAAACAAAGAGGGGGTTCGACTGGGCAGAGTAGGAGAGGGTCGACCTGTGTGAGGTTGTTCGACCTGTGAGGTCCATTGTTGGACTATGGGTTGTGTATGACCAGAAAACCTTTTTTTTTTTTTCTCTGTAATTATTAAATGATAAATCAGTGGGCATGCTTTCTTTTACAGGATTCCTGTGCATATGTATTGGTGGCGTTTTTCCTCTGTTAAAGTATTTTCTTGTTCTCTTTCTGCTTGTTTTTCAATTCTCCTTATCAAATGATAGTAGTAGAACAAAATTTATCAGCAGATACTCTGCATCTGATTATTTGATAATCTTTATGCTTTCTGATAAAGCTTAGTTTAAGAATTCTTAGCAGTTCGTTTGCCTGGGTTTTTCCTCCCCTATTTCTTCCTCAAACCAAGACCATAAAAACTTGATTCGATCCAATATTTCTGCTACCTTGCCCTATGTAAAAGCTTTGTCCAGATCTGAGATGTGAATCACATTTTTAAGTGCAGACCCCATTTGCCCAATGGCTCTCCTTGTTGTCCCAAACTAACCATTTCAAAATCAAAACCCTATACTTTTATAGCTAGCCTAACATTCATCCCTTACAAACCAAGTTAACTCGAAAAGAGAGATCCCTCTCTAAGTCTTGGAGGGCTAGATCCAAGACTCGAAGTGGTTTGAGGTTACCTCTGTGATTTCCCCCGCAGCCTTAGGCAAATTACAGAGTGCTAAAATTTTTGGCGACTCCACTAGGGACTTTCTCCAAAGGTGCACTTCAAGTTCAGATTTGACTTCTGATGGTGAACAGAAGCCAAACACAAGAAGGTTGTACCATTCACCTAGCGACTCCATTGTTCAAGATCCCAAGATTCAAAGTTCACAAGCGACTTCACTGCCGAAGAATCCAGATTTCAAAGCCTTGATGATGCTTCAAGATGACAAGGTATGTGGAAAATCCTATATATTGTGAAGCTATCAAAGATTTCAGGGATGAGTTAGCAGATTTTCCAATTGAAGAAGTTTCTTTAACAACCGTGTTTCATTGTTGGAAATCGAAAAAATTTCCTGATGAATTTAAAATTTGTGTTCTCGAGCTGTTTGCTGAAAGACTTGAAAAGGATATTGAAATTTTGAATACTCAGATTCAGTCTCATAGTTTCCAACATCCAAAACAATTTTATGAGAATCTTACGTCTCCAAAACAAAAGGATATTGTATTCATCTTTCGATTTTCTGATTGATGAATACTTTATTTGCAAGCATAATTCAGAAATTGAACAGTTGCTATCATGGTCTAATATTGAGGACACGAATGGGAAAATTATCCATGTTAAAATGCTAAAGGAATACACGGAGAATCAATAGATAGATCATATATTTATTGACCCGGTTGCAAATTATATGGAGCTCCTTTTCAGTATAAATGCTCAAACATGTTTTTTTCTGCAAGGACCAGAGCCATCACCAGTTTCCATTACATATTTCAGTTTTGATTTTCATCAAGCATGATGAGGAAGCCCAATCATGGGATCAACTGATGGGTTGGCTTCATTGGCACTTTTTCATTACTTGATTGAAGCAATAACTGTTAGCAAAGTAGGGTAGGTAGGAATGCACCAATAAGCTCATCAGGATGACCACCTTCTTTTTTGTCTCTTCATAGTTTATTTTCAGTTTATAGTTTGGGGACAGCCCAATGATTAGCTGGTCGGCGAAATTCAGAGTTCAGTGATTCTAGACACCTCCTTCGGAGCTATCTTCCCCAGGTGGAGCCTATGTTAGAACCCTATATAATAGGGAATCAGTGTTCTGAATAATATTTATCTATTTTAGGTAGATGTGTTTTCTCATGATGCATGGCGAAGGCGGCAGAAAGTGCTTGACACTCACCAAGCATAAAATGAGTACCTGCGCGCGAGCTTCAAGGCGAATTCCGGTGCATTTTTAGCAACAAATTGTGGATTGGTTTGAATGGAAATTTTTTTTACTCTTGTGGGTCAAATGTAAAGATTGGGTTTATTAGCCTAAGTTGGGTTTTATAATCTATGTTTGGTGAATTTAACAAAAAAAAAATGGCTCCTCGGCCTTTGCCTTTATGCAGAGTTTTATAAAAAAAATTAACAATTTTTTTAGCAAAATAGTATTGGCCTAGGGCCAACCTATGAATGCTCGACACCAAGGATAAGCTCCATTTCATGCACCAACAACAAACACACAAGCCAACATCAACACCAAACTCCAAAGCCCAAGCCTTGGGCTCACTACATCGAACTATTTTGCAACTATCGGCATATATCAATACCCATTTATATTCTCTTCTCGTGAATGTGGGATATTTCCCACAGAAAGTAAAAAATATATATAAAGCGCAGCTTTAAAACCCCGTGCCAGATGTTTGAACCAGATTCAAGGTGTCGAACGCACAGAGGCACGCATGCATAGAAGGATTATGAGGCCAATCTTGCCTCACAGTTCCTCGGCAGTGATAAATTTTTCTAAATTCGTTCCACCTCAAGTAGTTCAAAACTTTGCTAACAGACCTCCAGAACTGTGCAAGACATATGGTGTGCTTATGAACCCTAATTTGGCAGCACCACCGGCGACAGAGATAAATGGGAATGTTGAAGGTGTTGTTAAACATATGATAGATTCAGCGGAGAAGAATGGTAACCCTCTCAAGCTTATCCTCTGCATAATGCCTCAACAAGATAACAAACACCTTTATGCTACTATAAAGAGGTTATGTGAGTTGGAATTTGGTGTTTGGACCCAGTGTTGCTTGGCAGATCATGTCAAAAAATGAAAGCCTGAGTACATTGCTAATGTTATATTGAAAATAAATGAAAAGCTTGGTGGGTAGAACTCATTGTTGGTTGATAAGCAAAAGAAATCATCACAGTCATGTCCCAATTGCAGTCCGACAGATGCAGTTGAATCGACTTATGGAACATTACTTGAAGAAAGCAAATTTGGAAACCATTCGAAGAACTGCAGAATCAGAGTTTGTCATTGCAGATGCAGTTAATAAGGAAAATGAAATTTATGAAAGGTTAAAATTGTAAAAGTGTTTGCACTAACCTCTGTGCACGGGCTTTGTCTCAGGAAATGTCTAACCATAGTGCTGTAGTAAAGATGACGGTTTGCATAGATTGGAAAATGAGTTTAGGAATAATATTACTGAAGCTCTCAGGGCTGCGGGTCTTATTTCTGACTCCCCTCCTGGAAGTCCTTATCACATAACTGAAAATTATGTGGTTGAAACTGACAATGTAGCTACAAACAAAGACAATGCGATTGGTTGCATGGACAATGTTATTGATCTAGACTGTCATCTAGTTTTCTTTTTATTACAAGCTCCAGATGGATATATTCAAATACCTGGGAGGGATATTGGCCTACAGAAACCGAGCAAAAATTCGGTAGATCAATGAGACATATCAGGGCACTCTTTCTAGCTATGCGTATGTGCTTATGTGCATTCACTTTCTACAACAGCGCAAACCTCCAATTCTTCCTTGCTTACAGGAAATGGAAGCGACATACCAAGTTATGATTGCTAATATCGAATGTGCTTACTACGATCAAGTTGACAAACTAAAAAATTATGGTGCCAGAAACAAGGAGACCCTTGGTCAATTGCTATCAGCTTTCTTTTACTACTGGGCTTTTCATCATGAGTACGCTAATTATATTCGCACTGGAGGGCTTCTTAGTAAGAATAAAGAGGATTGGTGACTTCAGCTGCCAATCACAGCAAGAACAAGAGGTTTGGTTATGATAACATGAGAGGATATGATCTGGATATGTTGATGAAAGACCCCACAGTCGGCACTTAGGACGTGCATCTGGTGGCTTTCCCAGTCTGGTAAGGTTCTGGACGTGCTGGCCTTGGTGAGATGGGCACCCCTCAGAGAGAAGGGTTGATGACCTATAAACAATTTATCGCTGAACTTGAGGATGACGTATCACCAGCTGAAACAGAGCGCAGATACCATGAATACAGAATAGAGTATATTACCATGTAGAAGCATACATTTTTGAATTTCACAAAGATGAGGATTGGCTGAAGGATAAATACTGCCCGTCACACCTAGAAGCTGTCATACAAAGGAGAAACGAAAATTCAAAAGCAACTGCAAAGGAGTTACTCTTGGACCTACAGAATGGAAACCACAATTCGGATGATGATGCTGAGGTTAGTGGCAAACAGGAAACTCGTGGCAGCTACATCGTCATTTTTGAGGTAGCATTAGAGCACAAGTGGCAATTTTATTTCATGAAGGACAAGTGGCGAAATGACCCAGCGTTGAGGCAACAGTTACAGGGAGGTGGTAGAGATTTACTATATTCTGAACAGAGATTTAAACACGATTTCTCTTAGTTAGAAACGAATTTGTGACAGCAAGAAGCAAAAACTTAACAAACCTCCAACATGTTCCAGATGTTGAGCAACAAATATCAAATTTAGTTTTCATTTAATTTGCTGTCTTGTTTATTATGGGAGACCATTTGCTACAGGTGTCAATCTGTGTAACTTATTTTCTATTTTTAGAAAGCAGAGTTAAGGCCCGAATATTGGCAAGGCTAGGGGATTTTTTATTATTTATAGAGATGTAAAAAACAAAGAGGGGGTTCGACTGGGCAGAGTAGGAGAGGGTCGACCTATGTGAGGTTGTTCGACCTGTGAGGTCCATTGCTGGACTGTGGGTTGTGTATGACCAGAAAAACTTTTGTTTTTTTTCTTTGTAATTATTAAATGATCAATCAGTGGCCATGCTTTATTTTACAGGATTCCTGTGCAGATGTATTGGTGGAATTTTTCCTCTGTTAAAGTATTTTCTTGTTCTCTTTCCGCTTGTTTTTCAATTCTCATTATCAAATGATAGTAATAGAGAAGAATTTATCAACGGATACTCTGCATCTGATTATTTGATAATCTTTATGTTTTCTGCTAAAGCTTAGTTCAAGAATTCTTAGCTGCTCCTTTGCCTAGCTTTTTCCTCCCCTATTTCTTCCTCAAACCAACACCATAAAAACTTGATTCGATCCAATATTTCTGCTACCTTTCCCTGTGTAAAAGCTTTGTCCAGATCTGAGATGTGAATCACATTTTTAAGTGCAGACCCCATTTGCCTAATGGCTCTCCTTGCTGTCCCAAACTAACCATTTCAAAATCAAAACCCTGTACTTTTATATCTAGCCTAACATTCATCCCTTACAAACCAAGTTAAATCAAAAAGAGAGATCCCTCTCTGAGTCTTGGAGGGCTATATCCAAGACTCGAAGCGGTTCAAGGTTACCTCTGTGATTGCCTCAGAAGCCTTAGGCAAATTACTGAGTGCTAACATTTTTGGCGACTCCACTGTGGACTTTCTCCAGAGGTGCACTTCAAGTTCAGATTTGACTTCTGATGGTGAACAGAAGCCAAACACAAGAAGGCTGTACCATTCACCTGGCGACTCCATTGTTCAAGATCCCAAGCTTCAAAGTTCACAAGCGACTTCACTGTTGAAGAATACAGATTTCAAAGCCTTGATGATGCTTCAAGATGACAAGGTATGTGGAAAATCCTATATATTATGAAGCTATCAAAGATTTCAGGGATGAGTTAGCAGATTTTCCAATTGAAGAAGCTTCGTTAACAACCGTGTTTCATTGTTGGAAATTGAAAAATTTTCCTCATGAATTTAAAATTTGTGTTCTCGAGCTGTTTGCTGAAAGACTTGAAAAGGATATTGAGCTTTTGAATACTCAGATTCAGTCTTACAGTTTCCAACATCCAAAACAATTTTATGAGAATCTTACGTCTCCAAAACAAAAGGAGATTGTATCATCTTTCGATTTTCTGATTGATGAATATTTTGTTTGCAAGCATAAGTCAGAAATTGAACAGTTGCTATCATGGTCTAATATTGAGGACACGAATGGGAAAATTATCCATCTTAAAATGCTAAAGGAATACCCGGAGAATCAACAGATAGATCATATATTTATTGACCCGGTTGCAAATTATATGGAGCTCCTTTTTAGTATAACTGTTCAAACATGTTTTTTCTGCAAGGACCGGAGCCATCACTAGTTGCCATTACATATTTCAGTTTTGATTTTCATCAAGCATGATGAGGAAGCCCAATCATGGGATCAACTGTTGGGTTGGCTTCATTGGCACTTTTTCATTACCTGATTGAAGCAGTAACTGTTAGCAAAGTAGGCTAGGTAGGAATGCGCCAATAAGCTCATCAGGATGAGCACCTTCTTTTTTGTCTCTTCATAGTTTATTTTCAGTTTATAGTTTGGGGACAACCCAATGATTAGCTGGTCGGCGAAATTCAGAGTTCAGTGATTCTAGACACCTCCTTCGGAGCTATCTTCCCCAGGTGGAGCCTATGTTAGAAGCCTATATAATAGGGAATCGGTGTTCTGAATAATATTTATCTATTTCAGGTAGATGTGTTTTCTCATGATGCATGGCGAAGGTGGCAGAAAGTGCTCGACACTCAGCAAGCATAAAATGAGTACCTGCGCACGAGCTTCAAGGCGAATTCTGGTCCATTTTTACCAACAAATTGTGGATTGGTTTGAATGGATTTTTTTTTTACTCTTGTGGGTCAAATGTAAAGATTGGTTTTATTAGCCTAAGTTGGGTTTTATAATCTATGTTTGGTGAATTTAACAAAAAAAAAATGGCCCCTCAGCCTTTGCCTTTATGCCAAGTTTTATAAAAAAAATTAACAAAATTTTTAGCAAAATAGTATTGGCCTAGGGCCAACCTCCGAATGCTCGACACCAAGGATAAGCTCCATTTCATGCACCAACAGCAAACACACAAGCCAACACCAACAACAAACTCCAAATCCCAAGCCTTGGGCTCACTACATCGAACTATTTTGCAACTATCGGCATATATCAATACCCATTTATATTCTCCTCTCGTGAATGTGGGATATTGCCCACAGAAAGTAAAAAATATATATAAAGCGCAGCTTTAAAACCCCATGCCAGATGTTTGAACCAGATTCAAGGTGTCGAACGCACAGAGGCACGCATGCATAGAAGGCTTATGAGGCCAAACTTGCCTCACAGTTCCTGGGCAGTGATAAATTTTTCTAAATTCGTTCCACCTCAAGCAGTTCAAAACTTTGCTAACAGACTTCCAGAACTGTGCAAGACATATGGTGTGCTTATGAACCCTAATTGGCAGCACCACCGGCGACAGAGATAAATGGGAATGTTGAAGGTGTTGTTAAACATATGATAGATTCAACGGAGAAGAATGGTAACCCTCTTGAGCTTATCCTCTGCATAATGCCTCAACAAGATAACAAACACCTTTATGCTACTATAAAGAGGTTATGTGAGTTGGAGTTTGGTGTTTGGACCCAGTCTTGCTTGGCAGATCATGTCAAAAAATGAAAGCCTGAGTACATTGCTAATGTTATATTGAAAATAAATGCAAAGATTGGTGGGCAGAACTCATTGTTGGTTGATAAGCAAAAGAAATCGTCACAATCATGTCCCAATTGCAGTCCGACAGATGCAGTTGAATCGACTTATGGAACATTACTTGAAGAAAGCAAATTTGGAAACCATTCAAAGAACTACAGAATCAGAGTTTTCCGTTGCAGATGCAGTTAATAAGGAAAATGAAATTTATGAAAGGTTAAAATTGTAAAAGTGTTTGCACTAACCTCTGTGCATGGGCTTTGTCTCAGGAAATGTCTAACCATAGTGCTGTAGTAAATATTATGGTTTGCATAGATTGGAAAATGAGTTTAGGAATAATGTTACTGAAGCTCTCAGGGTTGCGGGTCTTATTTCTGACTCCCCTCCTGGAAGCCCTTATCACATAACTGAAAATTATGTGGTTGAAACTGACAATGTAGCTGCAAACAAAGATAATGCGATTGGTTGCATGGACAATGTTATTGATCTAGACTGTCATCTAGTTTTCTTTTTATTGCAAGCTCCAGACGGATATATTCAAATACCTGGGAGGGATATTGGCCTACAGAAACTGTTATAACCCTAAATTGCACTATAGCTGCTTACCTGGCATCAAGCCTACTCATGCCTCTTCCGAGCCAAAGCCATGCTGAGCAATTCCTCAAAAAACCACTCAAAACAAGCAACCCACGCCCTAACTTCTCCTTGGGCGTGGGCATCCGCTTGTTGTCCTCGTACTGCACGCGGGTATCCGCAGGCTAACCCAAAACAGCCCGCGGGTACCTAACAAAGCAAAAAATCAGGAAAGTTTCCGCCGGGACACAAGGCTTTTTGTCAGTTAACTGGAACGTCGAGCCATGCATGGCCGAGAGTTCGCCAAAAACCCTAGCTCCTTCTAGCCTATAAAAGGAGGGGTAGGGGTACTATTCAGAGGGGGGGAAAATCATAGCAAAGAAACTCTGCCAAATTTCCAAGCCAGTTTTGTCCCAACCCTTTAGCCCTGCCTCAAGCTTTAGGAGAAATACATGCAGCAGCGGTAGGAGGACAAAAAAAGAAGAGGAAGAGCCCAGGATCAGGATCGTGGAATGGTGACCGGCCTCAGAAATCATTGTAAGTTGGTTCATATTGAAGTTAATGAAAAAGATACTTTTCCCGTCCCGCA
>JZKD02S0269750.1:0-20619 GCA_000966675.3 Picea glauca
TTAATTTCCATATCTTTCCACAAGGCAGTCTGTTTGATGAAATTTAATTTTCTACATTTGTCCTTTGATATTTATCCTCTCTTATTTTCTTCCAAAGTTCATTAGATTTCCTTCCCGACTTGTATGAATTATTTTTCATGGGTTTCCTTATTGATTTCATACAGTCTTGGGATTTGTGCCCAAACTTATCATAGTTGTAGCATCTCATGGTATGAAAAAACTTTTCTATGTGCCCAACATAATTGCATCTCCAACATCTCATTAAGTTATTGGACCTTCCTAAAGTTTTCTTTTTAGGACTCTTGCATTCCAATTCTTTGTGACCAAATTTTTTACAAGAAAAGCAATAACCATTGAAGATGTTTCCATACTCGAGTGTGTTGTGACATGAGAAGTATACCTTTTGATATGTTCATTTTTTTTTACTTTTATATCTTCCTCCTTTAACAAAGTTCATGGTTTGTATTTGGTTGTGATTTCACTTTTTCCTTTTGAGGAGGATAATCCTTTATCATGTTTGTTAATGGTGTTCCACTTGCCACCTTTTTCTTTCTTAATGTACCCAAGACCAACTTTTTCATTGGTTGGTCTTTGATTGTTCCAGATCTTATCTAGGATGGATGAGCTGTTCTAGAATTTGACAGTTGCTTTTGTATTTTCATTCTTCTTTTTTAGGTTAATAACTTCCAATTCCAACATGCGACATGCTTCTTCCTTTTTAGTCAAATGGATCTTCAATTTTTCTTATATTTCATTAGTTTCTTCAAGTTGAGCCTTTAGACTGATGACTATTTTTTTTGTCTCATCCAAGACTTCCGTGCATTTATTGGTTTTGTCATATGTCTTCAACTTTTCTATTTCTTTTGTCAGATCAACAACTTCAATATTCAATCTTTTGATTTTTTCTTTGTTTTCTAGCTAAATCCTTTTGAGGTTGATGACTTCCAATTCCAGCGTGTGGCACGATTCTTCCTTTTTAGTCAACTGGCTCTTCATGGTTTCTTCACTTTCCTTAGCTTCTTCAAGTTGAGTCTTTAGACTGTTGACCATTTATTTTGTTTCTTCTAATTCTTCTGTACATTTATTGAGTTTTTCATATTCCTTCAACTCGTTCATTACTTTTTTTAGATCAACAACTTCAGTCTTTAATCTATTGATCTCTTTTTGTTTGTCTTCTAAATGGATATTTTGTTCTTTCTCTTCATGGTTGTTAGATTGATATAACTGTTGTAGTATCAACATATCTTTCTTTTAAAGTTTCTCCAACTCTTATAGAGTGCACATAGTTGTGTTTTCGATATTTCAAGAGCCTCCACAGGAACTTCAATATATATACCATTTCCTGGTTCCATACGAATATCTTCTAATGCAACTATAACATCAGTCTTAAGCTTCAATATTTTTTCTTCGGTGATTACTGAGGTATGCATCAATTCCTTGATGGAGTTTTCTTCTTAATTGATGACTAGGGATTGCATCAATTCCCTGTTTGAGTTGTATTCTTCTTTGATGACCAATGATTGCATCTATTTCTTGTTTGAGTTTTCTTCTTTATTGATGACCTAGGATTGCATCAATTCCTTGTTTGAGTTGTCTTCTTTATTGATGACTGGGATTGCATCAATTCCTTGATGGTTTTGTCTTCTTTTTGTATGTTTTATACTTTACTATGATAAGAACTCTCTAGATGGAGCCATAATACTTTCGCATAGGTGCAGTGTCCCATATTTTCTTTGATTCAGTCTTATAGTTCATTATGGATTGCTTTTAATGCCATTGAATTGTTTCTCTTTGTTTCTTTTTCAGTTTTGGATTTGTTCGTTGAGGTATTTAAGTACCAAGTATTACTTACTACTGATTCCCAAACTCCATATCCTCTTGACTTTAGATATATTTTCATTATTTCACTCCATGAAGAGTATTTTTTTCCATCAAATAAAGGAGCTTCATTTGTGGAGAGATCCATTTGTTCATTTATTTGTGTGTTTAGTGTTATAACCCTATGTTTCATAGGATCAAATGGTGACTGGAAAATTTTTACTCTTCTTGTAATTTGGTTGTAAATAATATTTCATTTTGCAAATTTTTTTCAAAAGAAAGAAAGAAAAGGAAAAAGAAAGAAAATAAAAGAAAGAAAAGAAAAAGAATTTAAAAGAGGGCATAAAAGAAAAATGGATAAGGCCCCATGCAATAATAATGACTTGATCCATACAGTCTAAACCATGGTCAAGTCTTTTTGAATTTATGCTGATAGGATTAGTGAATAAATCCATGCTAAATTGGTTAATCTTAGCCAAGTAGATAGGTTAGTTAGTGAATAAATTTGATCAAACTGTTTAAACTTGATCAAATAGCCCCAGGATAGAGTAAGTTTTAGCCCAAAAATATAATCTAGGTTAACTGTGTTAGGTAAATATGTTAGAACATAGGTTAGTTGGCTTTCCTTCAATAAAACAAGCATGATGTTGGATGAGATTCATTATTTTGATGTTAGAAGGTTGTGTTCTAACCCCTTGGTGGCAGAATGAAAGAAAATAGCGCAAAAAAACCACAAATCCATGCTATCCTAAGTTTCTGTAGTGTAATATGATTCATGCCCCATGATTGAAGAGTCCGCTGAGATCTACTGCTGAGCAAACGACACTCAGATTAACGACCAACAAGTAATATCAAACCACCCCAACCATTCTCCCTTTAATGGAGAAGGGGGGGCGGGGGGTTCGAGTTGGTGGTATTCCCTGGCGGGCCCCATCCTAATATGTCACCATTGTGTTAAATTGGACTCCCCTTGCTCCAAACCGGTTACCACCTACCCCCCCCTCTGAGTAAACCACCATACCAGCTTCTCATACCACCGTCGTCTCATGACATCACACTCCACTACCACCGTTGTCACCTGATGTCACACTCTACTACCACCTCCTATGATTCATGTCTCATCACTCCACCAAAATATTCTCCTCCACTCACCCAACACTCATCAGATCCTATTCACTTATCATCTAATCACTGCCTTCCACATCATTCTCGCACACCCGTCACCCATCCTTTTATTTCCACTTCATCCCCGAGATATCCACTGGCCATTAAACGTGACTAAACATATCCATTAAGCCCGTTGATTTGTCCCTCGCACCCAATAGATACCCATTCTACCAATTTAATCCTGTCTCCACCATTATCACACTGTGCATATATTCAATAAACCAAAGCTCTCATCCCCTGCCATTTCCTGTCAGCGATTGAGCTAAAGCTGATAACTAGCTAACATTTTTCTTTCAAATTGCAGGTACCAGTTGAATTGATGGCGCCAAAGTATAAACATTCAAAGGTCGAGGAAAATCCATTCCTCCCACCACCCGTCGACCTCAACCAGATTCCTCTAGCTAACAAAGACTACTTGATCTCAGAACCCAGATTTGAATTCGATTTTTTTGAATTACATTCATGGTTCAGAGACACCTTCTTAGACCAGAGTGACGAGATTGGACTTTGGGAGTCCAATCTCCCACTATATATGTTTCCCCAAATTCACCATTTCCCCGAGTTCGCCCTCAAGTGCCAAGTGCACTATCTTCCTGATTAGAGAGCTATTGTTTCATCCTCCGGAGAGACCCTGTTCACTATCAGACCTGAAACCGTTGACTAGATGTTGAAAATAACCATATCTGAATCCTTCTCTCCTTTTACCTTTGAGATCCTAATTGAAATATATCAAAAAATGTCTTTTCCACAGAGAGCACAAATTTTTGAACTTTTTCTCCCTAAGAGTGCCCCATTACCCAAAGCAAATCTCCCCTATCAATCATCGATTTTCTGAGTAAAAGGAAATCAAATTATATTCTCCCTTTGCAGCCTACTTGGATACTACTCGGACGGATGGGTAGATGAGCCAATCTTGGGTTATATATCTATTTTCTCTACCGAGGAAAACTCCACTGTGCAGTTCAACTACAACAATTTTCTGACCTAGAATATTCATGAACAACTGTTCAAATTCTCCACAGAAGGCATGTTCTAGTATCCTTCAATACTGACATATTTGGTTGTATTTTTCCAAACAAACAAGTTCCTGTTCTCCATGCAGAAGCTAGATTAGAATGGAAAACCACATCCAATCACATCCTGGACGTCACTGCTGAGAAGAAATTCACCAGAATTCACTTTCAATCAATTTATAGATCAGTTCTACCATCCCTTGGTTAGCATGCTCAGCGACATACAAGAACCAAGGATAAACGAATAAATCCAATGGATTTTACATCTCTTAGACCTAGTTAATACCAAAGAATGGTACCTGTACCAGAACCACACAAAGATTAGAATTTATGGATGTGATTTGGCCCCTTACAAACTGCCTAGATATTTTCCCGTGTGGATATTCGCCTTGGATTATATTAGGCAAATGATTAACTCAGATGATATTCAATTTGCAGCCTTAAAAAAGAAACAACAATTGAGGATCAAAGGATAGATAAGGCTGTTCATCTGTAACAATAGAGCTGCAGGGGAAATGGACGATAAGATTTTGAAGGAGATGAAGTTCAACACTAGTTTTCCTTGGCACTATGATCCATGTGGGATTATAGCAGAAACAAGATCAAGGAATAAAATCTCTCCATACGCTCATGTTCCCAAACTAGAAATTGAGAAGTTTATGAATAAGACAGAGTGGGAAGTGAACAATTTGGAAGACTCAGAAGAACAACCTCCTTCAACCAGTGTTTCAAAAATCATTACTCTACAAGTACCAACAGAGAAGAGGACCAGAAAGGATGTCTCATCTTTAGTCACTGAAGTGTCAGTAGAATATTTCTAAGTTTACAAGAAAAGGCCTAAAACCAGTCATACAATTGATAGGTCAAGAGAGGAAGAGACCCAGCCCACCATAGTAGTCAAGGGAGAACACTCACCATTGTTCTCAAGCAGTCACCAGATGATGTCTACTTCGTCTTCAAAAAAGCAGACAGATACCACTTTGAATTCCCAGCGATCTCAAGGGTTTGCAAAACTGAGTATTTTTGAAAAATATGATTTTATTAAGAAGAAGAACGAGATGCTAACCAACAACACCTATTCTCAATTTTGGAAGCAAACATCCACATCACAACATATGTTTCTCTTCGCTTTTGATACAGAAAAAGGGAGTTAGCACATCACAAAATATGTTTCTCTCTGCTTTTGATACAAGAGTTAGCACATCGATAACATCAACAACTACCACAAAAAAACTTCCATCAGTTGCCCCAGTGATAGTTCTAGGGACATCTGAAGCTCTAGAAAAGTCAAAGGAGGAGATGACCCTACAAGGAGCAGAAATTAAAAATTGCATCACGAAATAGAGAATATCCAAAAAATTAAATCCTCCTTCCAGGTAAGTTACAATACTGAGAGACACACATAAGAAAAACTTAAGCAGGAAATACAACAGCTGCAAAAGAAAATAGTTGTGGGCAAAACACTAGGAGAAGCAAAAGAGAACATTTGGATGGATATATCAAAATCCATGGTGGAAATCTGGCCGCTCATGCAAATCATGTTCGAGCAGCATGAATTTGTGTTAAGGAGCAGGCAGGCCATTGACAAGAAAAAGGGAGAGCTGGGAGAAATGCCCACAGAGGCAAATTAAATCATCAGGTTTCTAAATTTGAAGACTAAGGATGAGCTGGAAAGTCTGGAAATTGAGGATAGGATTGAGACTATCCTCGAGGTCAAGAAAGTCCTGACCAAGAGAGGACTAATGTTATAGTTGGAGGAGATAACCCAAAAAATGGATATCAGAGTTCAGTGATTCTTTAGCAAGATTGATGCTTTGCAAAATAAAGGCCTTCCCAGTTTACTGGTCTTAAATGACAAGATGATGAATTTGTTTGACTACAAGCAAAATATTTCCATGGTGGCAAAGGATAGCTCCAAGTTTTCAGGAATACAATGTAGAATAATTAGCAAGGCATTTTTAGAGACTCTGTAGTTGGATCTTAGTATCCAACATGAAATCAAGTATATTTTCATCACCAAGACAACTTTTGCCAAATATACAGAGATGGACGAAGTTTACATAAGGTTGCTAAAATTCACCATTCCCAGTCAAAAGAGATGGGAGGATTTGTGCACTCTGATCGAGTAAGTGATGAGGTGTACAATCCAAGTCAGCATGCAGAACAATCAAATTCAAGTTGATGACTCGCCAACAACCTTCCCCAAAATTAGCACAAAGAATCCAATAGATCATTATCAATTCCTACAATTTTGTATTATGTTATCTAGTTAGTTAGATTTGGATTTTGCCACATCCTGAACATTAATGATAGGATCGATTGTGATCTTTTCTATATATACTTCAAACTTTGAAGTATTGAGGGTTTATCTTTATGCCCAAGAAAGCTGTAAGCACTGTAATCTTTCTCAAGAGATCTACCCGTAATAAAAAGGATGTTTCATAGGATTCCTGCGTGTTAATTGTTGGTGATGTTTAGTCCTCTTCTTTGAATGTTTTTTCTGTCTTCGTAATCATTTATTTTTTCTATATCTAATCATTTAAAAGGAGTTAAAGTTGCAAAATTTATCTTTGTATACTCTGTTTCTGGCTTTCAAAGATCTAAGTGTTTGTCTTATGATGTTATGATAAAGAAATTCTTAAATGATTCTTTATTTTAACTAATTATATTATCTTTTATGCTATCCATCATTTTAACTCTAAAGGATCCAACAGTTTCATTATCCTTCCTTGTGAAAAGACCTTATAAAATTTGTTCTTTGGTCTCAAACTTTATAAAACAGGCCCCATAGCCCAATGGATGTATAAGCAATATTTCAACTATTTTATAAAACAAACAACACAGTCTTATTTATTTAACTAGCTTAATATCTGAAACCTGAAACATAGTTAAATATTACAGAGAGATCCCTCTCTGAAATCGGCAGGGCTAGATCCCAATTTCAAAGTGGTTGGATAAAGTTACCTCTGATAAATTTATTCTACCTCCCGACAACCTATGGGAATTTACAGAGTGATAACATAGTGGCGACCATACTGGGGAACTGAACAAACTTTCTATCCTACGATTTATTTTACCTAGATGAAGAAAAAATATTTCTGAACGAATCATAAAATCTAAGCTTATAAATAGATAATGTTCAGAGGTTGTTAAATTTTGTATATAATTAGTTTAAAATTTCTTAAAAAATTAAAATTCTAGCTCCTAAAAGAGTTTTCACTAGATCTCATCTAGATCCAGAACCTGCAACAACAATTGAAAATCCCAAAAAATTACTCAGAAAGAAAAACGCTGCAGAGGGTTCCGAGAGTCACAGTCCTCTTCATAGGTCCCCTTCTCTCTTAGAGAAGTTGGTTTCCCTTCAGGATCTCGAGTTTGACATATCTTTTGAACAAAGGATTTTTAGAACAAAATCCGATAGCTTTGTAAGTGAAACAGTTTTAGATCAAACCATCCTACAACCCAGGACCCCTGAAATACTTTCTCCCAGGGCAGACGTTGATCAAAGATTTCTTCAGGATTTTGACAAGTTAGAAGATCTAGTAGCGAATCTTGATCAAGCATTAGAAAAATCTCACTTCCAACAGTCAGTCGAAATTTCTGCCTTGACTATTGTTGCAAATTCTGTTAAACCTAAACCAACTCATGTCATTCCTTCCATCCCTTCATCTTCCACAACTTCTGTCACTTCCCCTCCAATCACACAAGTTGTTGTTAAGCCTCCTCCACCAATCATGGCAGCAAGATATGCTCCATTAGTGTTGGTCGTTCCTTTACATGTCATGCCTCAGGACTATCAAACCAGACTTCCTTAGTTTGATGGTACTGTTCCTCTAAATGCACACCAACATGTTGATAAGATGAATGATTATTTTGATTTGCAGGAAGTTTATGAGGCAGACGTCCATATGATACTTTTTTCACAGAGTTTGACCGGGGATGTTAAAAAATGGTTCAAAGCTTTACGTCCTGCTACAGTAGTGGACCTTGCTTCTTTCCAATGGAGTTTTCTCGACAGATGTGAGGTAAAGAAAAATCCTCTCCAGATCCTTTCATAATATGAGAATATCAGAAGGAACCAAGGAGAGACAGTGTAGGATTACTGCACTCATTTCAACAATATTTACAATGCAATTCCAGTTGATATCAAACCACATCAGGGTTTGGCATTAATAAAATTCCCCGATGGATTTGAAGTTGATATGTCATATTAGCTAAGGGAAATAAATTTTGCAACCCTAAAAGACATGCATAAAAGTGTTGTAAGCGTGGAAGCAAATATTTTAGCTAGAAGAGCCAGGCAGAGAAAAAAAATAAGGGTCGTGATTAAGGAAGAGCTTCCACTTCATCTTCAGACGCCAAACTAGATTCCCTATCCAGATTTATGGAGAGACTGATGAAGAGAATTACTATAGCCGACATAAACCCACCCAAGGAAAACCAAGATGCTCCTCAGATTCAGAATCCAAACTTTAGAAGAAATCCCACCTAGATCAGGCAGAGAGATCCTAGAGATAAAAGAGAACAGAGGGGGCTCGATCAATAGATCAGGCCACCCCTTTAGGAAAATTACACTGATGAAGGTGAGGACATAATCGAAGAATTGTACAACACTCATATAAACCTCATGGGCATCCACAATGATGAATCCATTTTTCTCACTCAGGAAGAGCAGGAGCTCTTTATCCTTTCACAAATAGAGGTAAATGAGGAAGTAGAGGAAACAAAACAACAGACCTTTGAAAATGCTATAATGGAGGTCCACAGGAAGTATAACTTGAGAAGCAAGAGGACAAATGACAACCCTCCAAAGAAGGCTGCTGAAACAAAGAAAGCTACCGAAATGAAGAAAATAATTGAGACCAAGAAAACCTCAGAAACTTCTCCAAATAAATTCCCTGAGAGGAATAATGCCGAATCTCCTGCAAAAAGAAACCCTAAAATTTTACAAAGATCAAATTATACTGAGGTTTCATCGACTAGTTATCCAAGTACTTCTGCCCAGAGGACTCCGATGGATAAACCAGAAGTGCAGAGCCTAAGCAAAGCTTCCACTACTTTTATCCTTGAAGGGGAGCTAGCTAAATTAAAGATTCCCATTCCTCTTTCCGAACTGATGAGAAAGAACGCTTACAAGTCATAGGTGATTAAAGCATTAAGCATCGAACCATAGATAGGTATGAAGGCCCTAAATGTCGGATCAACCAATCACTCAAACACGGTAAATCTTACTGATGATCAACCTGAGATCCTTTTTGGTCCCGAAGTTGATGGTCAAACTGATAATGGTGCCATTCCCCCTTTTTACATCATCATGAATATCCACAACTGGATCTTACACAATGCTATGCTAGATTCAAACACCTCTCACAACCTGATGCCTAAAGTTGTGATGGAAAAGTTGGGACTTGAGGTCACCAAACCCTATAAGGATTTGCATTCTTTTGACTCTAGCAAGGTCAAATGTATAGGGCTAACTAAATATTTATGCATCACCCTAGCTCAAATCCCAGCGAAGAGTATGGTGATGGATATCATGGTTGGAGACATCCCCCTGAAATATGGTATGTTACTATCAATACCCTGGGGGGTTAAGTTGAAAGGTACCCTATAGCTAGATATGTCCTATGCCACCATCTCTATATTTGGAAAACAAAGAAGACTGTACAGAGAGACTCTGATGAAGTATATGGTCAACAGTCAGGAAAATCCACACAACTACCCACTATACTCTGCACACTCTGATCTGGATTCTTTCATTCTATACAATGATGGTGACTTGGAAGGACAAATTGCTCAGCTAGAAGATGATACACCTAATCTGAAATGAGATAAAGTAATCGTTGAGGTAAGAAATATTGCAACTGTGGAAAGTGAGGAACTGCAAGCAGATTTTTGGAGCATGGATTTTGATGGAGATGTGAGAAAGGAGGGAGATGGAGCTGGATTTTGGTTGCATAATCACAAATCGAGGTATTCAGAGAGGCATTCTTACAAACTGAATTTCCAATGCACTAACAACATAGTTGAGTACGAAGCTTTGATGCTCAGCCTGAAACTATTGAAGAAGGTTGGTGCCAAATAGATTATGGTAAGAGGTGACTCTAAATTGATTATTAAGAAAATTAAAGGTGAGTATGCAGCTAAACATCCCAGACTTAGAGCTTACAAGAATGTCGTTTTGGATGCCCTTCAATGTTTTACAGAAATTGACTTGCAGGTAATGCCCAGGGGACAAAACATACTAGCAGACGGGTTGGCCACATTAGCAGCTACATGAAAAATACCTTTTCGTCCCACTCACCAATACACAGTAGAGGTGAAATGCAGAGCAAATGTTCCAGACAACATCAGATATTCGGGAATGACGATCAAATTGAAGAATTCCTACAGTGTAAGAATGATTTCGAATGTACAAATATGGACTTAGAGAATGATGATGATAATGTAAATAAATCTATTTTTGAAAATGGTAGTGTAAATAAAGTAGATTCAAAGAAATTGAATGAAAATGAAGTAGATTCTAGTGTTTTACATTTGAAAAACAATGTGTTACCTAGAGGTTTAGTTCCACTGGAAAAATTGTTTGATTTTAACGATGTAGTGAACAAACCAAAAATTTAAGCTAGTGGTAAAGAGGTAGAAGAGTGTAACATAGGAATAGAGGAAAAACCCAAAATGATAAAACTTTCCAAATCCCTACCCACTAAGAAAAAATGAAAATACATTGAACTATTTAAGGAATATGTAGATGTGTTTGCTTGGGGTTATGAGCATTTAAAATATTATGACACAAGTATCATACAACACCAAATCCCAATAAAAGAAGAACACAGACCTTTCAGGCAGAAACTTAGGAGAATCAGCCCCAAGTTACTTCCCATGATAGAAAAGGAAATAAAAAAAATGTATGATGCCAAAATTATAGTCCCCTTGAGATTTTCCAAATGGGTTTCTACTATGGTTCCTACCAGGAAGAAAACTGGTGAAATTAGGTTTTGCATTGATTTTAGAAATCTAAACAAGGTTTCCCTAAAACACAATTACCCTTTGCCTAAAATGGACCATATCTTACAAAAGGTAGTTGGGGCCAGTAGGATCTCCTTACTAGACGGTTTCTTGGGTTACAACCAAGTCCTTGTCCACCCATATGACCAAGAGAAAACAACTTTCACCACACCCTGGGGAACTTTCATGTATGTCAAAATGCCCTTTGGTCTGATGAACGTTGGTGCCACTTTCCAAAGAGCAATGGATATTGATTTTGTGGATGAGATTGGAATATTTATAGTCATATATCTGGATGACATGACAATCTACTCCAAATTTGAAGAAGATCATTTACAACATCTCAGACGAGTGTTTGAGAAGTGCATAAAGTTTGAGATTTCACTGAATCCCAAAAAGACCCTTTTTTGGTTTAGAGGAAGGAAAGTTGTTGGGGCACATAATCTCTAAAGATGGAATTAAAATAGACCCTAGTAGAATAGAAGCCATCCAGAAAGTGGAACACCCTAGGAACATCAAAGAGTTACAATCATTCATTGGGAAAATAAATTTCCTAAGAAGATTCATACCCAACTTGGCCAAACTTCTTAGGAATATCACAAATTTGTTGAAAAAGGACACCAAAATCAGATGGACCAACGAATCGTCCAAACAATCATTTGAATAGGTGAAACATGCACTCACCCAAGCCCTAGTTTTGATCAGCCTAGATTACACCAAATATTTATTTTTGTTCTCTTTCACTTCTGAACACACCATCACAACAATACTATTGCAAAAAAAAAACGAAGGGTACGAACAACCCACATCATTTTTTAGAAAATCTTTGAGAGATGCTGCGTTGAACTACAACATAACGGAGAAACAAGATTTTTCCTTGATAAAGGCCACAAAAGATTTTAGATTCTATATTCTCCATTCTCACACAATTGCATATGTTCTGAATGTCGTGGTAAAAGATATCTTGACTCAGGATAATCCATATGGTAGGAGAGGAAAGTGGATTGCAATTATTCTGGAATATGACATAGAAATAAAACCCACTAAACTTATCAAAGGTCAGGGTTTGGCCAAACTAATGGCTGAATCCAATTTTCGTGCTCTAGACATTAATTTTTTGGCTGCAGTTGACGAGCAAGAAGAGCAGGCGACTCCAAATGTAAAAGAGGTATTCTTAAACTCTCCTTGGTACGTAGACCTCATTTTTGTACTTCATAAATTACAAGCTCCTCCTGGTTTGACTAAGACCAAATCCAAAATTATTAAACTGAAAGCATTGAAATATTGTATTCTAGAAGGAAACCTTTATTGGAAAGACCCTGAAGGTATTTTGCTTAATTGCATATTGAAGGATGAAACTGACAGGGTATTGTAGGATTTCCATGCAAGGGACTGTGGTGGTCATCTAAGTTGGAAGACGACAACTAACAAGATTCTCAGAGCTGGTTTCTACTTGCCTACATTGTTTTCTGATGTTCATTAGAAAGTCACTTCTTGCCACAAATGCCAGGTTTTCGAAGGTAAAAGGAAGCTTTTGCCTCTCCCCATGAAACCCATCTCAGTTGAATCTCCATTCCAACAATGGGGTTCAAACTTTATCGGAGAAACACATCCACCTTCCTCGGGCCAACATAAGTGGATCCTCACAACCACAGACTACTTCACGAAGTGGATCGAGGTTGTTCCATGCATGCAATCTACTGGTTCTATTATCATTAAATTTTTGGAAACTAATATTTTTTCTCGCTTTAGATGCCCTAGGAAAATTATAACTGACAATGCAGTGGCTTTTAGATCCAAAAGACTTATAGATTTTTGTAGCCAATACCACATTAGTTTGGGACACTCAACAACTTATTATCCTCTGGGAAATGGGATGGTTGAGTCCTCAAACAAAAGTCTGGTGAATATCATCAAGAAAACGCTATAAGAGAACAAGAAGTCCTGGCATAATAAGTTGGTTCATGCGCTCTGGGATGATAGACTGAGCATCAAACGATCAATTGGTATGTCCCCATACCAATTGGTATATGGTACCGAGGCAGTGTTTCCTTTTTCTTTGGGGGTCCCTGTCATGAAGTTGTTGTAGGAAGTACAAGAAGAGCCATGATACCCAAAGAAGAACAAGTCAAATGATCCAGTTGCAACAGTCTAGAGAAGAAGTGTATAACAAGACTCGGGCTATCCAGGAAGGTATCAAAAATATTTATGACAAAAGAACTAAAGAGGATGATTTTGAGTTGGGTGATTTGGTGTTGAACTGGGATTCTAGAAATGAGGATAAGGGTAAACATGGAAAGTTTGATAACTTATGGAAAAGTTTGATAGCTTATGGAAAGTCCCTTACATCATTCATGCATTAAGAGGAAATAACACATTTTTTCTCAAAGACAGTGATGGAACAAACCTGCCAGGTGGACCTGTGAATGGCAGGATGTTGAAGAATTATCTTCCACCCCAATAAAGATCTCATAAATCCGTTTCCACTATACATACCATTTCTTTACATTCATGTTATTTATGGGTGATATTGACCAGATGGTTGAAGCCCACAGAGAAGGCCCTAAGCCACTGACTAGTGCTACCAAATTCTTAAAATAAAAACAAATCAGATAGCAGAATAAGCAATGGAGAAAATCTTTATAGACACCAGGAAGCAGGTTCTTGGCACCTCGCAAGGAAAGCACCATCCCCAGGTGGAGCCACTATTATAACCCTATGTTTCATAGGATCAACTAGTGATTGGAAAATTTTTACTCTTGATGTAATTTGGTTGTAAATAATATTTCATTTTGCAAATTATTTTCAAAAGAAAGAAAGAAAAGAAAAAAGAAATAAAAANAGAAAAATCCTCTCCAGATCCTTTCATAATATGAGAATATCAGAAGGAACCAAGGAGAGACAGTGTAGGATTACTGCACTCATTTCAACAATATTTACAATGCAATTCCAGCTGATATCAAACCACATCAGGGTTTGGCATTAATAAAATTCCCCGATGGATTTGAAGATGATATGTCATATTAGCTAAGGGAAAGAAATTTTGCAACCCTAAAAGACATGCATAAAAGTGTCGTAAGCGTGGAAGCAAATATTTTAGCTAGAAGAGCCAGGCAGAGAAAAAAAATAAGGGTCGTGATTAAGGAAGAGCCTTCCACTTCATCTTCAGATGCCAAACTAGATTCCCTATCCAAATTTATGGAGAGACTGATGAAGAGAATTACTATAGCCGACATAAACCCACCCAAGGAAAACCAAGATGCTCCTCAGATTCAAAATCCAAACTTTAGAAGAAATCCCACCTAGATCAGGCAGAGAGATCCTAGAGATCAAAGAGAACAGAGGGGGCTCGATCAATAGATCAGGCCACCCCTTTAGGAAAATTACACTGATGAAGGTGAGGACATAATCGAAGAATTGTACAACACTCATATAAACCTCATGGGCATCCACAATGATGAATCCATTTTTCTCACTCAGGAAGAGCAGGAGCTCTTTATCCTTTCACAAATAGAGGTAAATGAGGAAGTAGAGGAAACAAAACAACAGACCTTTGAAAATGCTATAATGGAGGTCCACAGGAAGTATAACTTGAGAAGCAAGAGGACAAATGACAACCCTCCAAAGAAGGCTGCTGAAACAAAGAAAGCTACCGAAATGAAGAAAATAATTGAGACCAAGAAAACCTCAGAAACTTCTCCAAATAAATTCCCTGAGAGGAATAATGCCGAATCTCCTGCAAAAAGAAACCCTAAAATTTTACAAAGATCAAATTATACTGAGGTTTCATCGACTAGTTATCCAAGTACTTCTGCCCAGAGGACTCCGATGGATAAACCAGAAGTGCAGAGCCTAAGCAAAGCTTCCACTACTTTTATCCTTGAAGGGGAGCTAGCTAAATTAAAGATTCCCATTCCTCTTTCCGAACTGATGAGAAAGAACGCTTACAAGTCATAGGTGATTAAAGCATTAAGCATCGAACCATAGATAGGTATGAAGGCCCTAAATGTCGGATCAACCAATCACTCAAACACGGTAAATCTTACTGATGATCAACCTGAGATCCTTTTTGGTCCCGAAGTTGATGGTCAAACTGATAATGGTGCCATTCCCCCTTTTTACATCATCATGAATATCCACAACTGGATCTTACACAATGCTATGCTAGATTCAAACACCTCTCACAACCTGATGCCTAAAGTTGTGATGGAAAAGTTGGGACTTGAGGTCACCAAACCCTATAAGGATTTGCATTCTTTTGACTCTAGCAAGGTCAAATGTATAGGGCTAACTAAATATTTATGCATCACCCTAGCTCAAATCCCAGCGAAGAGTATGGTGATGGATATCATGGTTGGAGACATCCCCCTGAAATATGGTATGTTACTATCAATACCCTGGGGGGTTAAGTTGAAAGGTACCCTATAGCTAGATATGTCCTATGCCACCATCTCTATATTTGGAAAACAAAGAAGACTGTACAGAGAGACTCTGATGAAGTATATGGTCAACAGTCAGGAAAATCCACACAACTACCCACTATACTCTGCACACTCTGATCTGGATTCTTTCATTCTATACAATGATGGTGACTTGGAAGGACAAATTGCTCAGCTAGAAGATGATACACCTAATCTGAAATGAGATAAAGTAATCGTTGAGGTAAGAAATATTGCAACTGTGGAAAGTGAGGAACTGCAAGCAGATTTTTGGAGCATGGATTTTGATGGAGATGTGAGAAAGGAGGGAGATGGAGCTGGATTTTGGTTGCATAATCACAAATCGAGGTATTCAGAGAGGCATTCTTACAAACTGAATTTCCAATGCACTAACAACATAGTTGAGTACGAAGCTTTGATGCTCAGCCTGAAACTATTGAAGAAGGTTGGTGCCAAATAGATTATGGTAAGAGGTGACTCTAAATTGATTATTAAGAAAATTAAAGGTGAGTATGCAGCTAAACATCCCAGACTTAGAGCTTACAAGAATGTCGTTTTGGATGCCCTTCAATGTTTTACAGAAATTGACTTGCAGGTAATGCCCAGGGGACAAAACATACTAGCAGACGGGTTGGCCACATTAGCAGCTACATGAAAAATACCTTTTCGTCCCACTCACCAATACACAGTAGAGGTGAAATGCAGAGCAAATGTTCCAGACAACATCAGATATTCGGGAATGACGATCAAATTGAAGAATTCCTACAGTGTAAGAATGATTTCGAATGTACAAATATGGACTTAGAGAATGATGATGATAATGTAAATAAATCTATTTTTGAAAATGGTAGTGTAAATAAAGTAGATTCAAAGAAATTGAATGAAAATGAAGTAGATTCTAGTGTTTTACATTTGAAAAACAATGTGTTACCTAGAGGTTTAGTTCCACTGGAAAAATTGTTTGATTTTAACGATGTAGTGAACAAACCAAAAATTTAAGCTAGTGGTAAAGAGGTAGAAGAGTGTAACATAGGAATAGAGGAAAAACCCAAAATGATAAAACTTTCCAAATCCCTACCCACTAAGAAAAAATGAAAATACATTGAACTATTTAAGGAATATGTAGATGTGTTTGCTTGGGGTTATGAGCATTTAAAATATTATGACACAAGTATCATACAACACCAAATCCCAATAAAAGAAGAACACAGACCTTTCAGGCAGAAACTTAGGAGAATCAGCCCCAAGTTACTTCCCATGATAGAAAAGGAAATAAAAAAAATGTATGATGCCAAAATTATAGTCCCCTTGAGATTTTCCAAATGGGTTTCTACTATGGTTCCTACCAGGAAGAAAACTGGTGAAATTAGGTTTTGCATTGATTTTAGAAATCTAAACAAGGTTTCCCTAAAACACAATTACCCTTTGCCTAAAATGGACCATATCTTACAAAAGGTAGTTGGGGCCAGTAGGATCTCCTTACTAGACGGTTTCTTGGGTTACAACCAAGTCCTTGTCCACCCATATGACCAAGAGAAAACAACTTTCACCACACCCTGGGGAACTTTCATGTATGTCAAAATGCCCTTTGGTCTGATGAACGTTGGTGCCACTTTCCAAAGAGCAATGGATATTGATTTTGTGGATGAGATTGGAATATTTATAGTCATATATCTGGATGACATGACAATCTACTCCAAATTTGAAGAAGATCATTTACAACATCTCAGACGAGTGTTTGAGAAGTGCATAAAGTTTGAGATTTCACTGAATCCCAAAAAGACCCTTTTTTGGTTTAGAGGAAGGAAAGTTGTTGGGGCACATAATCTCTAAAGATGGAATTAAAATAGACCCTAGTAGAATAGAAGCCATCCAGAAAGTGGAACACCCTAGGAACATCAAAGAGTTACAATCATTCATTGGGAAAATAAATTTCCTAAGAAGATTCATACCCAACTTGGCCAAACTTCTTAGGAATATCACAAATTTGTTGAAAAAGGACACCAAAATCAGATGGACCAACGAATCGTCCAAACAATCATTTGAATAGGTGAAACATGCACTCACCCAAGCCCTAGTTTTGATCAGCCTAGATTACACCAAATATTTATTTTTGTTCTCTTTCACTTCTGAACACACCATCACAACAATACTATTGCAAAAAAAAAACGAAGGGTACGAACAACCCACATCATTTTTTAGAAAATCTTTGAGAGATGCTGCGTTGAACTACAACATAACGGAGAAACAAGATTTTTCCTTGATAAAGGCCACAAAAGATTTTAGATTCTATATTCTCCATTCTCACACAATTGCATATGTTCTGAATGTCGTGGTAAAAGATATCTTGACTCAGGATAATCCATATGGTAGGAGAGGAAAGTGGATTGCAATTATTCTGGAATATGACATAGAAATAAAACCCACTAAACTTATCAAAGGTCAGGGTTTGGCCAAACTAATGGCTGAATCCAATTTTCGTGCTCTAGACATTAATTTTTTGGCTGCAGTTGACGAGCAAGAAGAGCAGGCGACTCCAAATGTAAAAGAGGTATTCTTAAACTCTCCTTGGTACGTAGACCTCATTTTTGTACTTCATAAATTACAAGCTCCTCCTGGTTTGACTAAGACCAAATCCAAAATTATTAAACTGAAAGCATTGAAATATTGTATTCTAGAAGGAAACCTTTATTGGAAAGACCCTGAAGGTATTTTGCTTAATTGCATATTGAAGGATGAAACTGACAGGGTATTGTAGGATTTCCATGCAAGGGACTGTGGTGGTCATCTAAGTTGGAAGACGACAACTAACAAGATTCTCAGAGCTGGTTTCTACTTGCCTACATTGTTTTCTGATGTTCATTAGAAAGTCACTTCTTGCCACAAATGCCAGGTTTTCGAAGGTAAAAGGAAGCTTTTGCCTCTCCCCATGAAACCCATCTCAGTTGAATCTCCATTCCAACAATGGGGTTCAAACTTTATCGGAGAAACACATCCACCTTCCTCGGGCCAACATAAGTGGATCCTCACAACCACAGACTACTTCACGAAGTGGATCGAGGTTGTTCCATGCATGCAATCTACTGGTTCTATTATCATTAAATTTTTGGAAACTAATATTTTTTCTCGCTTTAGATGCCCTAGGAAAATTATAACTGACAATGCAGTGGCTTTTAGATCCAAAAGACTTATAGATTTTTGTAGCCAATACCACATTAGTTTGGGACACTCAACAACTTATTATCCTCTGGGAAATGGGATGGTTGAGTCCTCAAACAAAAGTCTGGTGAATATCATCAAGAAAACGCTATAAGAGAACAAGAAGTCCTGGCATAATAAGTTGGTTCATGCGCTCTGGGATGATAGACTGAGCATCAAACGATCAATTGGTATGTCCCCATACCAATTGGTATATGGTACCGAGGCAGTGTTTCCTTTTTCTTTGGGGGTCCCTGTCATGAAGTTGTTGTAGGAAGTACAAGAAGAGCCATGATACCCAAAGAAGAACAAGTCAAATGATCCAGTTGCAACAGTCTAGAGAAGAAGTGTATAACAAGACTCGGGCTATCCAGGAAGGTATCAAAAATATTTATGACAAAAGAACTAAAGAGGATGATTTTGAGTTGGGTGATTTGGTGTTGAACTGGGATTCTAGAAATGAGGATAAGGGTAAACATGGAAAGTTTGATAACTTATGGAAAAGTTTGATAGCTTATGGAAAGTCCCTTACATCATTCATGCATTAAGAGGAAATAACACATTTTTTCTCAAAGACAGTGATGGAACAAACCTGCCAGGTGGACCTGTGAATGGCAGGATGTTGAAGAATTATCTTCCACCCCAATAAAGATCTCATAAATCCGTTTCCACTATACATACCATTTCTTTACATTCATGTTATTTATGGGTGATATTGACCAGATGGTTGAAGCCCACAGAGAAGGCCCTAAGCCACTGACTAGTGCTACCAAATTCTTAAAATAAAAACAAATCAGATAGCAGAATAAGCAATGGAGAAAATCTTTATAGACACCAGGAAGCAGGTTCTTGGCACCTCGCAAGGAAAGCACCATCCCCAGGTGGAGCCACTATTATAACCCTATGTTTCATAGGATCAACTAGTGATTGGAAAATTTTTACTCTTGATGTAATTTGGTTGTAAATAATATTTCATTTTGCAAATTATTTTCAAAAGAAAGAAAGAAAAGAAAAAAGAAATAAAAACGAAAGAAAATTAAAGAAAGAAAAGAAAAAGAATAAAAGAGGGCATTAAAGAAAAACGGATAAGGCCCCATGCAACAATAATGACTTGATCCATACAGTCTAAACCATGGTCAAGTATTTTTGAATTTATGCTGATAGGATTAGTGAATAAAGCTTGGCTAAACTGTTTAATCTTAGCCAAGTAGATAGGTTAGTTAGTGAATAAATTTGATCAAACTGTCTAAACTTGATCAAATATCTCCAGGTTAGAGTATTTTTTAGCCCAACAATCTAATCTGGATTAAATGTGTTAGGTAAATAGGTTACAACATAGGTTAGCTGGATTTCCTTCAATAAAACAAGCATGATGTCGGATGAGATTCATTATTTTGATGTTATAAGGTTGTGTTCTAACCCCTTGGTGGCAGAATGAAAGAAAATAGCGCAAAAAACCCACAAATCCATGCTATCCTAAGTTTCTGCAGTGCAATATGATTCATGCCCCATGATTAAAGAGTGCACCGAGATTTATGGCTGAGAAAACAACGCTTAGATTGATGACCAAAAAGTAATATCAGACCCCCCCAAACATTCTCCCTTTAATGGTGGGGGTGGGGGGGTTCGAGTTGGTGGTATTCCCCGGCGAGCCCCATCCTAACGTGTCACCATTGTGTTAACTCAGACCCCCCTTGCTCCAAACCGATTACCACCTACCCCCCCTATGAGTAAACCACCATACCAACTTCTCATACCATCACCGTCTAGTGACATCACACTTCACTACCACCGCTATCCCCTTATGTCACACTCCACTACCACCTCCTATGAATCATGTCTCATCACTCCGCCAACATATTCTCCTCCACTCACCCATCACTCATTAGATCTCGTTCACTTATCGTCCAATCACTGTCTTCCACATCATTCTCGCACACCCGTCACCCATCCTTTTATTTCCACCTCATCCCTAA
>JZKD02S0269761.1:0-20619 GCA_000966675.3 Picea glauca
CCGTAGGGGTTTTACCACGTGAAAACATCGGTGTGTTGATCTTTGATCTGGTTATGTGAGTGGTTACTGAAGGTGTTCGTCCTCTGTTGGAATACCTGTGTTGTCGAACAGTATCTTTTTGGTAATTGGCTACACATGCACTAAAAATATGTCTTTCGCTTGTGGAATTTTCATATGCATCTTGGAACTCACTCTTCAGAAACACTGTGGCATGCATTGAGTCTTGGTAATATTTTCCAAATGGAACAGATTGTCTATCTCATTTAGTGCATTGACCAATTCCTTTTCATCTCGCTTTGATTGATCCAGCGTGGCATCAGTGATATCCATCTCTCCACCGATGAGCGAAGATGAATTTTGTGTGTTTTGTGCTGAGCAATTTCTCCTCTGTGGTGATGAGAATAGAGCTATCTAGCATGAGTCTTCTTTTCTTGGTGGTTCTTCTCATGATTTATTTCCTCTTCCTATCATAAGAGATCACCTGTATATCGAAGACCTCATCAATGGGCTCAAGGATTTGTTGTTCTCCCAAGATGAGAGTGTTTTCCAAGCTTCCTATTGTTTGTATCTATTCAAAGATCGGTTCTTGTACTTCTTCCATCAATTCTGATGGCTCAACCTCCTTCTGTTTTTCATTGGCTGGTGAGGGATCGAAAATAATTGAATAGTCAATGATATGCCCAGTACTTACTTTCTGATTGATTGTCAAGGTTTCAATCTCTGGTTGTTGTGCTTCCTCTTTTTTGCCACCTGAACCTAGCTCATCCCTGCAATTTTCTTATCGAGTCCTCGATAGGTCGAGAACCTGAGTGTCTAAGAAAATTTTGGCCTCATGGTATCCCTGTGGAAGGTTTAGAACTGATGCATTGGGACTTGGAGCAGATGTTCCCCCTGGTTATTTCTCCTCTATAATTGGTATCTGAGTTACAAGTGAGACCTCTGAACTCTCTTAATCTTCATAGGTGTTTATTAGATCAAACAGGGGATTTGGCACACTCGTTTCACCTGGTGTTCTTGGAATATCATACTAGGCTGGAATGGTCACCTGTTGAAAATCCTATGGTGATGTAACTAAGGTTTTCCATACTGGTGGTTTCATCCAGTTGTATTGAAACTTAGCCATTTATCTCTTCTCTAATTTTGATTGGGTCGGTTGGGGTGATTCTCATCATTTCTATTAGTTTAGGATCATTCTCTAGCTGGTCGATGATTCTTTGGGCTCCTTCTAGTAACAAAAATCCCCTCCTTTATGNCTCTTCAGAAACACTGTGGCATGCATTGAGTCTTGGTAATATTTTCCAAATGGAACAGATTGTCTATCTCATTTAGTGCATTGACCAATTCCTTTTCATCTCGCTTTGATTGATCCAGCGTGGCATCAGTGATATCCATCTCTCCACCGATGAGCGAAGATGAATTTTGTGTGTTTTGTGCTGAGCAATTTCTCCTCTGTGGTGATGAGAATAGAGCTATCTAGCATGAGTCTTCTTTTCTTGGTGGTTCTTCTCATGATATATTTCCTCTTCCTATCATAAGAGATCACCTGTATATCGAAGACCTCATCAATGGGCTCAAGGATTTGTTGTTCTCCCAAGATGAGAGTGTTGTCCAAGCTTCCTATTGTTTGTATCTATTCAAAGAACGGTTCTTGTACTTCTTCCATCAATTCTGATGGCTCAACCTCCGTCTGTTTTTCATTGGCTGGTGAGGGATCGAACAAAATTGAATAGTCAATGATATGCCCAGTACTTACTTTCTGATTGACTGTCAAGGTTTCAATCTCTGGTTGTTGTGCTTCCTCTTTTTTGCCACCTGAACCTAGCTCATCCTTGCAATTGTCTTATCGAGTCCTCGATAGGTCGAGAACCTGAGTGTCTAAGAAAATTTTGGCCTCATGGTATCCCTGTGGAAGGTTTAGAATTGATGCATTGGGACTTGGAGCAGATGTTCCCCCTAGTTATTTCTCCTCTATAATTGGTATCTGAGTTACAAGTGAGACCTCTGAACTCTCTTAATCTTCATAGGTGTTTATTATATCAAACAGGGGATTTGGCACACTCGTTTCACCTGGTGTTCTTGGAATCTCATACTAGGCTGGAATGGTCACCGGTTGAAAATCCTATGGTGATGTAACTCTAAGGTTTTCCATACTGGTGGTTTCATCCAGTTGTATTGAAACTTAGCCATTTATCTCTTCTCTGATTTTGATTGGGTCGGTTGGGGTGATTCTCATCATTTCTATTAGTTTAGGATCATTCTCTAGCTGGTCGATGATTCTTTGGGCTCCTTCTAGTAACAAAAATCCCCTCCTTTATGCCTCTGTTGTTTATGTTTCTACGATTTCTTCTCTAACCTTGAGATATTGTTGAGCTGACTGGGCTATTGTTTTGACCTGCTCATCCATACTCATAACTTTGAACCTAATCATGTTCAGGTTAGATTTTCTCTGTAATACCTCCTCCCAGTCGTGAGGACAATCTATAAAAATATCATCTTCAAACTTGNGGATCATTCTCTAGCTGGTCGATGATTCTTTGGGCTCCTTCTAGTAACAAAAATCCCCTCCTTTATGCCTCTGTTGTTTATGTTTCTACGATTTCTTCTCTAACCTTGAGATATTCTTGAGCTGACTGGGCTATTGTTTCGACCTGCTCATCCATACTCATAACTTTGAACCTAATCATGTTCAGGTTAGATTTTCTCTGTAATACCTCCTCCCAGTCGTGAGGACAATCTATAAAATTATCATCTTCAAACTTGTCATGCGTGTATTTCCATCAAGAAGATACTTATGAAGCGTGTTGGAGAACTAGGCCTTTAGGGTCATGCTTGCGAAACCGACATGTCGGGAACCTGTGTTCCAGCTGACTCAAACCGTCTTGTTTAGCTTGAGAAGTGTCCTTCACTATATAAAACCCTACATGGAAACTCTAGGGTATGAATGCTCATTTATTTTCCTTAACCAAAGTGGCATTATAGCCCTGCAAAATAGTCTGGTAACATATTTCTCGTACAAAAAACCGGTCTCAGAAGTGGGAAGGGAGAAAATTTGGTCCTCTAGTGGCCCTGAACACCCTAATATAGGTTGTGGTATCATATAGGTACTAGTGTCCTACTTTCATAATCATTTTCTTGTCTACTACAGACAGCCTTGGCCATTCCTTTTTAAATATAATGAAATAAATCTGAGCGATGAATTCATCACAAATAAGAGCATATGACTTCCTGTACCTATTTTCCCATAGCATGTTGAAGTAGGCATGTATAGGAATCTCTGCGACGTGCCAACTTAGATTCATACCGGTGAATACATTCCTTGCGCATATCACATCTAGCAAATATGAGGCCATGTGAAAAGTGGGCGCTTCTCCCTCATCTGGGGACTGATCCTGCAGGACACTCATGCTCAATTTCTTGGAGATAATTGATCCCCAATTGAAGCTACTCCCCAAAATATCCACAGTGTATGCCAGGGGAATCCATGCCTTTGAGAACTTGGTGCAGTCGTTTTCTCCATATAATCAGAAAATTAGAGCCATTAAGTAGATATATGGCTCCCTCAGATTCATTGTCATGTACCATTCGTATCTCAAATTCATAAAATTATTGTCTTCCTTNAGGGTATGAATGCTCATTTATTGTCCTTAACCAAAGTGGCATTATAGCCCTGCAAAATAGTCTGGTAACATATTTCTCCTACAAAAAACCGGTCTCAGAAGTGGGAAGGGAGAAAATTTGGTCCTCTAGTGGCCCTGAACACCCTAATATAGGTTGTGGTATCATATAGGTACTAGTGTCCTACTTTCCAAATCATTTTCTTGGCTACTACAAGCAGCCTTGGACATTCCTTTTTAAATATAATAAAATAAATCTGAGCTATGAATTCATCACAAATAAGATCATAAGACTTCCGGTACCTATTTTCCCATAGGATGTTGAAGTAGGCATGTATAGGAATCTCTGCGACGTGCCAACTTAGATTCATACCGGTGAATACATTCCTTGCGCATATCACATCTAGCAAATATGAGGCCATGTGAAAAGTGGGCGCTTCTCCCTCATCTGGGGACTGATCCTGCAGGACACTCATGCTCAATTTCTTGGAGATAATTGATCCCCAATTGAAGCTACTCCCCAAAATATCCACAGTGTATGCCAGGGGAATCCATGCCTTTGAGAACCTGGTGCAGTCGTTTTCTCCATATAATCAGAAAATTAGAGCCATTAAGTAGATATATGGCTCCCTCAGATTCATTGTCATGTACCATTTGTATCTCAAATGCATAAAATTATTGTCTTCCTTCAACCAGGAGGCCATTAATTGGCTGTTGTCATGGAATTCATATAAATTCACCACAAAGTCTGTTTTTAACCGCTCCTCTGGGTTCTTGATTTTGTAGTACTTATGGACCTTTGTCGGGAGAAACAATTTGACACATCTTCCATTCTCATCATTGATTAATCACTTTTACATGTTTGTGTAATAAATTATCCAACTCAAAGTCTCAATCCAGGGAAGGAATGGAGTTCGACAGGCTACCACATGCAAGCACGATCACCAAATATTCAGGAAAACCTGGTCGTCGAGTGCCCTTACATTTGGGTCATTGTGTGGGATAAAATTGAGGTAATCTTCCCGGTTGACTCTATTGAATAAATCCCCCCATTGTGGGAGAATTATTTTTGATCCAGTGATTGCCTATATATCATCAAAAGCAGAGGGCTGAATGAATTCCTTCTTGGTCGATATTTTGATGACCAACTCTACTTTGGGAGAAAATTCCAGCTGCCTCACCATGTCGGGAGAAGATCCTTCACCCATCTCTGCTTCCTTTAATTTCGGTGCCCTCAACGAGCGTTTGGTCGTTGGATTCCTTGAAGGCATTTTCTTTGCAGCTAGAACAACGTTAGATACCGTGTTACAGAAAAAATTCTAATCCATAAAAATGCAACCGCTAAAATGAACAAGTTAACACATACCTCTTCTTCGTACTAGCCTAACCTAGTTATTTTTTAAGTCTGAGAATCAAATCCAACTCTTGAAATTCTCTCTTCTCTTCTTCAGCTTCTCTAGAAATGGGAAACTCGTGCGCATAATGGAGGTGTTCGAAGTTTTCTTAGTGATTTAAACAAAGATAATAGTTACCTTGCCGCATCAGTTATTCAAGTCAGGGTATGAGTGCAGTTCTACAAAATATGTTTCTAGATCTTCATTATGTTCAAGATCAAATGTAATCGTAGGTTGGTGGTGCAGGCGNTTTGACACATCTTCCATTCTCATCATTGATTAATCACTTTTGCATGTTTGTGTAATCAATTATCCAACTCAAAGTCTCAATGCAGGGAAGGAATGGAGTTCGACAGGCTACCACATGCAAGCACGATCACCAAATATTCAGGAAAACCTGGTCGTCGAGTGCCCTTACATTTGGGTCATTGTGTGGGATAAAATCGAGGTAATCTTCCCGGTTGACTCTATTGAATAAATCCCCCCATTGTGGGAGAATTATTTTTGATCCAGTGATTGCCTATATATCATCAAAAGCAGAGGGCTGAACGAATTCCTTCTTGGTCGATATTTTGATGACCAACTCTACTTTGGGAGAAAATTCCAGGTGCCTCACCATGTCGGGAGAAGATCCTTCACCCATCTCTGCTTCCTTTAATTTCAGTGCCCTTAACGAGCGTTTGGTCGTTGGATTCCTTGAAGGCATTTTCTTTGCAGCTAGAACAACGTTAGATACCGTGTTACAGAAAAAAATCTAATCCATAAAAATGCAACCGCTAGAATGAACAAGTTAACACATACCTCTTCTTCGTACTAGCCTAACCTAGTTATTTTTTAAGTCTGAGAATCAAATCCAACTCTTGAGATTCTCTCTTCGCTTCTTCAGCTTCTCTAGAAATGGGAAACTCGTGCGCATAATGGATGTGTTCGAAGTTTTCTTAGTGATTTAAACAAAGATAATACTTACCTTGCCGCATCAGTTATTCAAGTCAGGGTATGAGTGCAGTTCTACAAAATATGTTTCTAGATCTTCATTATGTTCAAGATCAAATGTAATCGTAGGTTGGTGGTGCAGGCGCGAGCTATAAATTGGTTCATCAGTGATTTCAAATTCTCATTGTCCAATCAGTGCATGGGGTAGCAACGTATGCAGATAAAAACATTAACTAACCTATTAAATGGAAGAATCTGATCTTATTGTGTGNGGGCCCCACAGCTTGATTGGATTTTGTGATTCAACGATTTTCGTTGTGTGTTGTTTATGTATCGAGCATTCCCAAATGTCGAAACCCAAAGGGTCCCACAGCCTTATCGTGATTTTGTGATTCGACAATTCTGCATGTATTTTGTTTTTTCATCGGGTGTTAGCAAACCTCGAACCCCCAAAATTGTGGTCCCAAAGCATATTCGCATTTCACAATTTTGAATTTCTTATTTCATTTTGTTTATGCGTCGGGTGTTCGTAAACTCCGAAATCCCAAACCCCCAAACCCAATCCGCCTCCGCGTTTTTTCACAGTTTTTTATCAAACCTCAGGTTTCTCAATGAAGTAAGGTACAAAAAAGTATAGATATGGTGGACATATGAAAGACCTGGGACTAAGGTCTTCAATTATCAAAACTGGTGGAAAACATGAACGCCAGGTCCTTTCCTTGCTGCACAATTTGGGACAAGGAGAATAACGATATTACTCCTATATTTTGGCAGTGCACTTGGGTTAAGACAACGGAATAAATCGCTAGATCTTTGATCTAGAGCTCTGGCCTCAACAACTACCTCTATCATGGTGGAAACTGAAGGAAATATTTAAGAACATGAATCAAATAGGCTCAGTATTCCAGGTATTAGGCAAGGTCCACATTTAAAAACCCACATCGCAAAAAGACTTGTAAAACTTTATTTCTGTTGAAGTGGTGTTGCTTGTAAAACCTTATTTCTTTTGAAGTGGTGTTTCTTGAGCTTCCCGTGACCTTAAACCATAAGGTATCATTATGCACACCCATAATTCACCAACCTCACTTGACCCCTCAAAATTCACCATACTTTGCCCATCTAAAAAGGACTTGGAAGACCTTATTTTTGCTTAAGTGGTGTTGCTTGCCTTTCCTGTGACTTTGAACGAGAAGGCATCTTTATGCTTCTCAATATTCCCGTGACCTAAAACCATAAGATGTCATTACGCACCACCATAATTCACCAAACTCATTTGAGCTCTCAAATTTCACCATCCTTGGCTTGTTCAACCCTTACTACTTAGTTCCATATTANCTGCATGTATTTTGTTTTTGCATCGGGTGTTAGCAAACCTCGAACCCCCAAAATTGTGGGCCCAAAGCATATTCGCATTTCACAATTTTGAATTTCTTATTTCATTTTGTTTATGCGTCGGGTGTTCGTAAACTCCGAAATCCCAAACCCCCAAACCCAATCCGCCTCCGCATTTTTTCACAGTTTTTATCAAACCTCAGGTTTCCCAATGAAGTAAGGTACAAAAAAGTATAGATATGGTGGACATATGCAAGACCTGGGACTAAGGTCTTCAATTATCAAAACTGGTGGAAAACGTGAACGCCAGGTCCTTTCCTTGCTGCACAATCTGGGACAAGGAGAATAACGATATTACTCCTGTATTTTGGCAGTGCACTTGGGTTAAGACTACGAAATAAATAGCTAGATATTTGATCTAGAGCTCTGGCCTCAACAGCTGCCTCTATCATGGTGGAAACTGAAGGAAAGATTTAAGAACATGCATCAAATAGCCTCAGTATTCCAGGTATTAGGCAAGGTCCACATTTAAAAACCCACATCGTAAAAAGACTTGTAAAACCTTATTTATGTTGAAGTGGTGTTGCTTGTAAAACCTTATTTCTTTTGAGGTGGTGTTTCTTGAGCTTCCCGTGACCTTAAACCATAAGGTATCATTATGCACACCCATAATTCACCAACCTCACTTGACCCCTCAAAATTCACCATCCTTTGCCCATCTAAAAAGGACTTGGAAGACCTTATTTTTGCTTAAGTGGTGTTGCTTTCCCTTCCTGTGACTTTGAACGAGAAGGCATCTTTATGCTTCTCAAGATTCCTGTGACCTAAAACCATAAGATGTCATTACGCACCACCATAATTCACCAAACTCATTTGAGCTCTCAAATTTCACCATCCTTGGCTTGTTCAACCCTTACTACTTAGTTCCATATTATAACATCCAACAGATATCAAGTATTCTATTCACTTCTATGATTGTACCAGTAGAGGGAGGTCTTCCATGAAAAAGTCAGAGTTCATATAGTTGCAGAATTGGACCAACTTATGTGCCTTTACCTGTAACTTATGACAGCTACCACAAATTCATCCTTTACCCGTAACTTATGCTAGCTACCACAAATTCAGATATAGGAAGTTACATGGCTTCAAGGCTCTAAGCAAACATTTCAGTTTTCCTCCATAATTGAAGTTACTGTCTCCTTGTTTTGTTGTTAGCTATACTCTCTCTTATCGATAGTAAGTGGAGTCTATCCACCCTTTTGGCTCCCATCTCAAATTTATTGTCTAATTGGCCACTACTATCTTCTTTTCTGCCCTCCAACTAGTATTGTACTCCTAGTTAGTAGATGGNCGCATTTCACAATTTTGAATTTCTTATTTCATTTTGTTTATGCGTCGGGTGTTCGTAAACTCCGAAATCCCAAACCCCCAAACCCAATCCGCCTCCGCGTTTTTTCACAGTTTTTATCAAACCTCAGGTTTCCCAATGAAGTAAGGTACAAAAAAGTATAGATATGGTGGACATATGCAAGACCTGGGACTAAGGTCTTTAATTATCAAAACTGGTGGAAAACATGAACGCCAGGTCCTTTCCTTGCTACAAAATCTGGGACAAGGAGAATAACGATATTACTCCTGTATTTTGGCAGTGCACTTGGGTTAAGACTACGAAATAAATTGCTAGATATTTGATCTAGAGATCTGGCCTCAACAGCTGCCTCTATCATGGTGGAACTGAAGGAAAGATTTAAGAACATGCATCAAATAGCCTCAGTATTCCAGGTATTAGGCAAGGTCCACATTTAAAAACCCACATCGTAAAAAGACTTGTAAAACCTTATTTCTGTTGAAGTGGTGTTGCTTGTAAAACCTTATTTCTTTTGAAGTGGTGTTTCTTGAGCTTCCCGTGACCTTAAACCATAAGGTATCATTATGCACACCCATAATTCACCAACCTCACTTGACCCCTCAAAATTCACCATCCTTTGTCCATCTAAAAAGGACTTAGAAGACCTTATTTTTTCTTAAGTGGTGTTGCTTTCCCTTCCTGTGACTTTGAACGAGAAGGCATCTTTATGCTTCTCAAGATTCCTGTGACCTAAAACCATAAGATGTCATTACGCACCACCATAATTCACCAAACTCATTTGAGCTCTCAAATTTCACCATCCTTGGCTTGTTCAACCCTTACTACTTAGTTCCATATTATAACATCCAAYAGATATCAAGTATTCTATTCACTTCTATGATTGTACCAGTAGAGGGAGGTCTTCCATGAAAAAGTCAGAGTTCATATAGTTGCAGAATTGGACCAACTTCTGTGCCTTTACCCGTAACTTATGACAGCTACCACAAATTCATCCTTTACCCGTAACTTATGCTAGCTACCACAAATTCAGATATAGGCACTTACATGGCTTCAAGGCTCTAAGCAAACATTTCAGTTTTCCTCCATAATTGAAGTTACTGTCTCCTTGTTTCGTTGTTAGCTATACTCTCTCTTATCGACAGTAAGTGGAGTCTATCCACCCTTTTGGCTCCCATCTCAAATTTATTGTCTAATTGGCCACTACTATCTTCTTTTCTACCCTCCAACTAGTATTGTACTTCTAGTTAGTAGATGGAATTTAACCACAGAAAGAGAATTGTTTTCTAATATAAAAGAAAAATTGTTACATCATAAGCCTTGCACTATCAATAAAATTGTTATCTAATATAGAAGAAAAATCCCTAGATCATAAGTCTTGCACTATCACTTGATTATAGAAATATGCCGAAATATTTAGACCTAACACTAAGTTCAAGTGTTTCTCTCACACTTTACCCCTTCATTGAATAGAGTTTTTTGGTTAGACCTAATGCTAAGATCAAGTGTTTCTCTCAAACTTTACCCCTTCATTGAATAGAGTTTGTTGGTTATGCTTATGATAAATTAAGCCACTTCCATAACATTGTTTAATTACATTGACCTTTGCAAACTCCATTGTCTACATAGCGAAGATGGCATCTTGAAAAAATAACTCCTTTATGATAAAAAGGAGGGAGAAATGATAGCATATGCACATGATCTTTATAAAAAGGAATTTCAAAGAGAAAAAACTAATATGACTTTGTAAGTTATCCAAAAAGATGATGTAGAAGTAGGTATTAAACATCTTCTCAATTGAAATTTCTCCATTGAAAGGCACCCAATTTTNAGTTTTTATCAAACCTCAGGTTTCCCAATGAAGTAAGGTACAAAAAAGTATAGATATGGTGGACATATGCAAGACCTGGGACTAAGGTCTTCAATTATCAAAACTGGTGGAAAACATGAATGCCAGGTCCTTTCCTTGCTGCACAATATGGGACAAGGAGAATAACGATATTACTTCTGTATTTTGGCAGTGCACTTGGGTTAAGACTACGGAATAAATCGCTAGATCTTTGATCTAGAGCTCTGGCCTCAACAACTACCTCTATCATGGTGGAAACTGAAGGAAAGATTTAAGAACGTGCATCAAATAGCCTAAGTATTCCAGGTATTAGGCAAGGTCCACATTTAAAAACCCACATCGCAAAAAGACTTGTAAAACCTTATTTCTATTGAAGTGGTGTTGCTTGTAAAACCTTATTTCTTTTGAAGTGGTGTTTCTTGAGCTTCCCGTGACCTTAAACCATAAGGTATCATTATGCACACCCATAATTCACCAACCTCACTTGAACCCTCAAAATTCACCATCCTTTGCCCATCTAAAAAGGACTTGGAAGACCTTATTTTTGCTTAAGTGGTGTTGCTTGCCCTTCCTATGACTTTGAACGAGAAGGCATCTTTATGCTTCTCAAGATTCCTGTGACCTAAAACCATAAGATGTCATTACGCACCACCATAATTCACCAAACTCATTTGAGCTCTCAAATTTCANTTTGTTGGTTAGACCTAATGCTAAGATCAAGTGTTTCTCTCAAACTTTACCCCTTCATTGAATAGAGTTTGTTGGTTATGCTTATGATAAATTAAGCCACTTCCATAACATTGTTTGATTACATTGACCTTTGCAAACTCCATTGTCTACATAGCGAAGATGGCATCTTGAAAAAATAACTCCTTTATGATAAAAAGGAGGGAGAAATGATAGCATATGCACATGATCTTTATAAAAAGKAATTTCAAAGAGAAAAAACTAATATGACTTTGTAAGTTATCCAAAAAGATGATGTAGAAGTAGGTATTAAACATCTTCTCAATTGAAATTTCTCCATTGAAAGGCACCCAATTTTCATGGTTTTATAGTGGAAATAGTAGAATGGGGAGGATTACCATTGAATTCAAGCTTATTAAGAACATATTTAATCAAGAAACATGGCACAGGTTGATGCAGACCCCCAACCCTCGGGTTAAGGTCAGCGCAAGATCACTCTTTTTCTGCCCTTTGAGTCTAACTGACTCTTTGATCCCTTTTTGGGAAATCAAGCACACCTATGATGGTGTCATCACAGGTCCTTATGAATTGAGCGTGCGTGCACAAATGCTAAGCACCAATTCAAATTCTCCGATCCACTATGTGGTCACATCCTTCCCTATTTTGGAACTTTGGATATCACGAATTCACGACTCTTATTACCGAGTGTCTCAACTCTTCGACCTCTGAAACCTGAATTGTTGATTCGCCGAAATGTAGGCCTCGTTATCCTCCGGACTTATATCTTGTTTTGCGATTTTGGGAATCTCGGAACAAATATCCCGACCTCCTATTCCATGAAATGTCGAATTTCGACATGTTTCCCAGTGCTGGCCCCACAACGAAACTTTCTTCCTTTTCAGAGTTTCGGACTTCGTGATTTCATGAATCCTGATGCTAAACTTTTGGTTCTTCAAACCATAAACTCCCAAAATGGTCAACGAATTTGACTTCACTTGTTGACAAGTATGCCACCTATCCACTCTACCTTCCTCTATCTTTGGATGTGAATTATTCTACCCCTCAAACCACCGAACTCTGAAATGAAAGTTCATGAGTAATCCAACGACCCTCGTTGATTTGGATCTATGATCCTATCTCTCCTGAGCTTATACTTTGGAAAACAATCACCATAACTCCCCTTATTCCTCTGCAAGATCCGACGATTCTCGGGACTTCACAACTTCTCCACATAGAATTTCGACCCCTGATCCTCCTCTTCATAATTTCTACGAAATGAACAAATGTTCTTTCGCCAGAACTTGACCTCTGTGAAACAAATTCACTCTGTCTCCCTTCAAACAGGTTTAATTTCTACCTTCCCTTGAACAATTCATAAGCACTAACCCTCCTGAGCTTCCTTCGACAACTTCGAAGACTCTATCCCTCCTGAGCTTGCTTGAAAATCATCAAGTACTCTAGGGATAACTCGTGCGTGCACACCTTGTGGAACTTCTTCAAATACTCCTAGTATTTGAGCCCCTTGACTCTGTGCAACTCTGCGACAACAGTCCTTCAACAATTTCACTCAGGTTGTAACTCTAAGACTTCACTCGGCCTGCGCACACCTTGCACGGCTCTTGTGCTTAAATTGCACTTATGAGGAAGATGAGAACAATGGTATCCCTTCTGATCTTTTCAGAGATGAACTCTAAACCCGTCGACGCACTCCTTGCGGACATTTCACTGCACTCCTTGCAGGAATTCTTGCTCAGATAGAGAAATAATTGAAACTCATTTCCTTACTCTCTCAGACTTCAAATACTTAACATAAAATCATACATACATAGCATAAAAGCAAATGTACAATAGAAAGAGTAAAAAAACCATGAGCATAACATTCAACATGCATACACAGAAAGTATTAGAACACCATGAGTATGAATCAAAGCTTCATATATTAATCTCATAACTTATATACATGTGTTCTTCTACACAACACTCTTCTTCTTCTCCTCTATTCTCTATGCTCAATTGAAAATGTTGCTAATGTTACAAATGATACAAGATGAGGGTGTCTATAGTCGGTTTTCCCTCCTACACTCTAAACGGTCTAATCTAGAATTTAATTCTACCTACTTACATGAACTGCCTATAAATGCCATTACACCTTATAGATGAGAGTGGATCGCTCAAGATATGTTTAAAATATGGAAGTACACACTCTCTTAACTATTACATTAATGTTTCAAAACATTTTAAAAATGTGCGTTGGTGCTTTCCAGCTGCCTTCCATCTTCACGCTCGATTGCTGCTGGCAATGCTTGCGATGCTCCTACATCATACTCCCTCGCTTGAAAATTTTCATGACCTCCTATTCATGAGCTCTTGCACTGTCTGTTCATGCTTTTGAATTTATGTTTCATTCTCCTAGCTGACATCTTCAACTGGATGTCCCTTCCATTTGACCAAGTATTCGAAATATTATTTTCTCCTAGTCTTCTTGTTGACTCTCTTGTCAAGTATTCTCTCCATTTGTGTCTTTTCAGCTATAGGCATTTTTTGAGCCCAGTGAACCTCTATCTATTCACTGTCTCCTCCTGCTTCTCCATCTTTGTAAGGGTACAAATTTGAGATGTTGAGTATTGGTGAAATTTCGATCCCATCGGGTAATTCAATCTCATATGCATTTGCCCCAAATTTTCTTATGACCCTGCATAGTCCAATTTTCTTCATTTTCATATTGTTATATGTTCCCCTAGGGAACCTCTCCTTCCTCAGATGTGAAAGAATCAAATCACCAACTTCAAACTGAAGTTGTCATATGTGTTGATCTGCTTTGCGCTTATACTCTTGGTTCGAGTTGTGCAATCGCTCCTTCACTTGGTTGTGAAGTTCTTTCATTGCCTCTGCAAAATCTTCTGCACTAGCACTTCTAGTTTCATTATGTTCTGAATCTTTCAATTCATAAACCCCCCTGGGTTGCATTCCATAAACAACTTGAAATGGACTCTGCCCCTTGCTTCTATTGATCGAATCATTATAAGTAAATTCTGCCTCTAGCAGAATGTGATCCCACTGACTATGATGTTTAGTCACTAGGATCCTTAGTAAATATCCCAAGCTTATATTTACAACTTCTGTTTGCCCATCCGTCTGAGGATGATAAGCTAAGCTAAAAGACAAACTTGTCCCCATCTTTTTCCATAAATTCCTCCAGAAATGTCCCACAAATTTGGTGTCTCGATCTGAAACGATGCTCCTTGGTAAGCCATGAAGTCTGACAACTTCTTTGACAAACAGGTTCACAATGTGAGTTGTGTCACTGGTTTTATGACATGGTATAAAGTGTGCCATTTTTGAAAATCTGTCCACTACCACAAAGATTGAATCAAACCCTATTTGTGTTCTTGGCAATCCCAACACAATATCCATCTTTACTGCATCCCACAGCCTCTCCGGTATGGGTAATGACTGATATAACCCTGTGTTATGTTTTCTTCCTTTTGTGTCCTAACAAATTCTGCATCTGTCCACAAATATTTTGACATCTACTCTCATTCCTGGCCAAAAATATGAGACATTCAACTTCGAGAACATTTTATCATGATCGAAATGTCTGGCCAATCCTCCACTGTGTTTCTCCTTCAACAAATTCTCCCTCATGGAGCATTTTGGAATACACAGTTGATTGCCTCTAAATAATAATCCATCCTGGATCATATATTCATCCCACTGACTTCTATCCCTGAGAACTAGATTCTCAGATGCCTCGTACACCTCTTTGAAATATGGATCATCCTTGTACACATCCATGAGGTTATCAAAACCCAAAGTTTTGACTTTGACGTCCTACACTAGTAAACATTTCCTGCTCAAAGCATCAACAACTTTGTTAGCAGTTCCTGAAATATGCTTAATTACAAAAGTAAAATTTTGCATGTATTCAACCCATTTTGCNGAAATCAAGCACACCTATGATGGTGTCACCACAGGTCCTTATGAATTGAGCCTGCGTGCACAAATGCTAAGCACCAATTCAAATTCTCCGATCCACTATGTGGTCACATCCTTCCGTATTTTGGAACTTTGGATATCACGAATTCACGACTCTTATTACCGAGTGTCTCGACTCTTCGACCTCCGAAACCTGAATTGTTGATTCGCCGAAATGTAGGCCTCGTTATCCTCCAGACTTATATCTTGTTTTGCGATTTTGGGAATCTCAGAACAAATATCCTGACCTCCTATTCCATGAAATGTCGAATTTTGACATGTTTCCCAGTCCTGGCCCCACAACGAAACTTTCTTCCTTTTCAGAGTTTCGGACTTCGTGATTTCATGAATCCTGATGCTAAACTTTTGGTTCTTCAAACCATAAACTCCCAAAATGGTCAACGAATTTGACTTCACTTGTTGACAAGTATGCCACCTATCCACTCTACTTTCCTCTATCTTTGGATGCGAATTATTCTACCCCTCAAACCACCAAACTCTGAAATGAAAGTTCATGAGTAATCCAATGAACCTCGTTGATTTGGATCTATGATCCTATCTCTCCTGAGCTTATACTTTGGAAAACAATCACCATAACTCCCCTTATTCCTCTGGAAGATCCGACGACTCTTGGGACTTCACAAATTCTCCACAGAGAATTTCGACCCCTGATCCTCCTCTTCATAATTTCTACGAAATGAACAAATGTTCTTTCGCCAGAACTTGACCTCTGTGAAACAAATTCACTCTGTCTCCTTCAAACAGGTTTAATTTCTACCTTCCCTTGAACAATTCATAAGCACTAACCCTCCTGAGCTTCCTTCGACAACTTCGAAGACTCTATCCCTCCTGAGCTTGCTTGAAAATTGTAAAGTACTCTGGGGATAACTCGTGCGTGCACACCTTGTGGAACTTCTTCAAATACTCCTAGTATTTGAGCCCCTTGAATCTGTGCAACTCTGCGACAGTAGTCCTTCAACAATTTCACTTAGCTTGTAACTCTAAGACTTCACTCGGCCTGTGCACACCTTGCACGGCTCTTGTGCTTAAATTGCACTTATGAGGAAGATGAGAACAATGGTATCCCTCTTGATCTTTTCAGAGATGAACTCTGAACCCGTCGACGCACTCCTTGTGGACGTTTCACTGCACTCCTTGCAGGAATTCTTGCTCAGATAGAGAAATAATTGAAACTCATTTCCTTACTCTCTCAGACTTCAAATACTTAACATAAAATCATACATGCATAGCATAAAAGAAAATGTACAATAGAAAGAGTAAAAAAACCATGAGCATAACATTCAACATGCATACACAGAAAGTATTAGAACACCATGAGTCTGAATCAAAGCTTCATATATTAATCTCATAACTTATATACATGTGTTCTTCTACACARCTCTCTTCTTCTTCTCCTCTATGCTCTATGCTCAATTGAAAATGTTGCTAATGTTACAAATGATACAAGATGAGGGTGTCTATAGTCGGTTTTCCCTCCTACGCTCTAAACGGTCTAATCTAGAATTTAATTCTACCTACTTACATGAACTGCCTATAAATGCCATTACACCTTATAGATGAGAGTGGATCGCTCAAGATATGTTTACAATATGGAAGTACGCACTCTCTTAACTATTACATTAATGTTTCAAAACATTTTAAAAATGTGCGTTGGTGCTTTCCAGTTGCCTTCCATCTTCACGCTCGATTGCTGCTAGCAATGCTTGCGATGCTCCTACATCATACTCCCTCGCTTGAAAATTTTCATGACCTCCTATTCATGAGCTCTTGCACTGTCTGTNATTATTCTACCCCTCAAACCACCGAACTCTGAAATGAAAGTTCATGAGTAATCCAACGACCCTCGTTGATTTGGATCTATGATCCTATCTCTCCTGAGCTTATACTTTGGAAAACCATCACCATAACTCCCCTTATTCCTCTGTAAGATCCGACGATTCTCGGGACTTCACAACTTCTCCACGGAGAATTTCGACCCCTGATCCTCCTCTTCATAATTTCTATGAAATGAACAAATGTTCTTTCGCCAGAACTTGACCTCTGTGAAACAAATTCACTCTGTCTCCCTTCAAACAGGTTTAATTTCTACCTTCCCTTGAACAATTCATAAGCACTAACCCTCCTGAGCTTCCTTCGACAACTTCGAAGACTCTATCCCTCCTGAGCTTGCTTGAAAATCATCAAGTACTCTGGGGATAACTCGTGCGTGCACACCTTGTGGAACTTCTTCAAATACTCCTAGTATTTGAGCCCATTGACTCTGTGCAACTCTGCGACAGCAGTCCTTCAACAATTTCACTCAGGTTGTAACTCTAAGACTTCACTCAGCCTGCGCACACCTTGAATGGCTCTTGTGCTTAAATTGCACTTATGAGGAAGATGAGAACAATGGTATCCCTCCTGATCTTTTCAAAGATGAACTCTGAACCCGTCGACGCACTCCTTGCGGACGTTTCACTGCACTCCTTGCAGGAATTCTTGCTCAGATAGAGAAATAATTGAAACTCATTTCCTTACTCTCTCCGACTTCAAATACTTAACATAAAATCATACATACATAGCATAAAAGAAAATGCACAATAGAAAGAGTAAAAAAACCATGAGCATAACATTCAACATGCATACACAAAAAGTATTAGAACACCATGAGTCTGAATCAAAGCTTCATATATTAATCTCATAACTTATATACATGTGTTCTTCTACACAACTCTCTTCTTCTTCTCCTCTATGCTCTATGCTCAATTGAAAATGTTGCTAATGTTACAAATGATACAAGATGAGGGTGTCTATAGTCGGTTTTCCCTCCTACGCTCTAAACGGTCTAATCTAGAATTTAATTCTACCTACTTACATGAACTGCCTATAAATGCCATTACACCTTATAGATGGGAGTGGATCGCTCAAGATATGTTTACAATATGGAAGTACACACTCTTCTAGCTATTACATTAATGTTTCAAAACATTTTAAAAATGTGTGTTGGTGCTTTCCAGCTGCCTTCCATCTTCACGCTCGATTGCTGCTGGCAATGCTTGCGATGCTCCTACATCATACTCCCTCGCTTGAAAATTTTCATGACCTCCTATTCATGAGNTTCATGAGTAATCCAACGACCCTCGTTGATTTGGATCTATGATCCTATCTCTCCTGAGCTTATACTTTGGAAAACAATCACCATAACTCCCCTTATTCCTCTGCAAGATCCGACGATTCTCGGGACTTCACAACTTCTCCACATAGAATTTCGACCCCTGATCCTCCTCTTCATAATTTCTACGAAATGAACAAATGTTCTTTCGCCAGAACTTGACCTCTGTGAAACAAATTCACTCTGTCTCCCTTCAAACAGGTTTAATTTCTACCTTCCCTTGAACAATTCATAAGCACTAACCCTCCTGAGCTTCCTTCGACAACTTCGAAGACTCTATCCCTCCTGAGCTTGCTTGAAAATCGTCAAGTACTATGGGGATAAATCGTGCGTGCACACCTTGTGAAACTTCTTCAAATACTCCTAGTATTTGAGCCCCTTGACTCTGTGCAACTCTGCGACAACTGTCCTTCAACAATTTCACTCACGTTGTAACTCTAAGACTTCACTCGGCCTGCGCACACCTTGCACGGCTCTTGTGCTTAAATTTCACTTATGAGGAAGATGAGAACAATGGTATCCCTCCTGATCTTTTCAGAGATGAACTCTGAACCCGTCGACACACTCCTTGCGGACGTTTCACTGCACTCCTTGCAGGAATTCTTGCTCAGATAGAGAAATAATTGAAACTCATTTCCTTACTCTCTCATACTTCAAATACTTAACATAAAATCATACATACATAGCATAAAAGAAAATGTACAATAGAAAGAGTAAAAAAACCATGAGCATAACATTCAACATGCATACACAGAAAGTATTAGAACACCATGAGTCTGAATCAAAGCTTCATATATTAATCTCATAACTTATATACATGTGTTCTTCTACACAGCTCTCTTCTTCTTCTCCTCTATGCTCTATGCTCAATTGAAAATGTTGCTAATGTTACAAATGATACAAGATGAGGGTGTCTATAGTCGGTTTTCCCTCCTACGCTCTAAACGGTCNTTTACTGCATCCCACGGCCTCTCTGGTATGGGTAATGACTGATATAACCCTGTGTTATGTTTTCTTCCTTTTGTGTCCTAACAAATTCTGCATCTGTCCACAAATATTTTGACATCTTCTCTCATTCCTGGCCAAAAATATGAGACATTCAACTTCGAGAACATTTTATCATGACCGAAATGTCTGGCCAATCCTCCACTGTGTTTCTCCTTCAACAAATTCTCCCTCATGGAGCATTTTGGAATACACAGTTGATTGCCTCTAAATAATAATCCATCCTGGATCATATATTCATCCCACTRACTTCTATCCCTGAGAACTAGATTMTCAGATGCCYCGTACACCTCTTTGAAATATGGATCATCCTTGTACACATCCATGAGGTTATCAAAACCCAAAGTTTTGACTCTGACCTCCTACACTAGTAAACATTTCCTGCTCAAAGCATCAACAACTTTGTTAGCAGTTCCTGAAATATGCTTAGTTACAAAAGTAAAATTCTGCATGTATTCAACCCATTTTGCATGCTTCTGGTTCAATTTGTCTTGCTAAGTTACAAATTGTAAGGAATGATTATCACTATACAAAATGAACTCTTTAGGGATCAAGTAGTGCCTCCACTTTTTCAGTGTTTGTATGAACGCATAGAAATCTTTGTCATACGTGGAGTACTTAACCTTCACCTCATTCAATTTCTCACTGAAGTATGTGACTGGCCTGTCATCTTGACTCAAAACCACTCCAATTGAAAATCCACTAGCGTCACACTTGACCTGAAACGTTTTACTGAAATCTGGCAACACCAGAATTGGTTGTTCAGTAATCTTCCTCTTTAAAAAATTGAAGATTTTCTCTACTTCTTCTGTCCAGTGAAAAGATTTATGTCTCTTATTCACTGTGTCCATCATTGGTGCGCTAATTCCACTGAAATTCCTGATGAATTTTTTGTAGAAACTAGCCAATCCATGAAAACTTCGAACTTCAAAGATGCTCTTTGGCAATGGCCAATTCTTAACCACCTCTACTTTATCTGGATCCATCTTCAACTTATCTACAGAAATAACAAAACCCAAATAAATGAGCGTTGTCTTCATGAATGAGGATTTCTTCATATTTATTAGAAGCTTCTCTTGATGTAGCCTCTTCATCACTGTAGCCAAATGTTTTAGGTGATATGCCTATATTTTACTGAAAATCAGTATGTCATCAAGATACACAATGACAAATTTTTCGATGAAATCCTTCAGGACTTCATTCATCAATCTCATGAATGTACTTGGCACATTTTTTAAGACAAATGGAATAACAAGCCATTCATAGAACCCTTTGTTAGTCTTGAAGGCTAT
>JZKD02S0269805.1:0-20617 GCA_000966675.3 Picea glauca
TGCTTTACGCACAAGTAACCAAGGGCTACGTTTTGCTTATAATTTTTTCACTCAAACTCCTTCCTGTACATGTGGGATAAACAAATAACACCCATCATTGATCAAGGGTTGTGAACCCATCACGGGGTGTAATCAATGGCTCCTGTGCATTATTTTTCTAGAAGTCATAACTTATGATTTTGATGTTCAGATTAAGCAAACAACGACTAATTGGAAATCAAGGTCCATGGAGAATTGTCTAAACACAGTTTGCATGGCGGAATAACAACTTTAAACCACGATAATTCTCCTCCAACGTTGTCTCGAAGCAAAAATAATTTTTACCCCAACAAAATATGATTCAAACGACTTCACTTGTCATGTAGCAGGCTAGTGTTGCAACCTTCAACCCTAATACCATAATGTAACATCCCCCAACTCATCCAGGGAATGCTACTTGTGAAAAACATAAGAACAAAATTTCTTCTTGCTGATTTATTTACTGTAGCTTACTAGCTACGATTTAATTCATATTTTAGACTACAATTCTAACACCCACAATGAAATGCATCTACAACATTCTAAATGAACATGAATACAACAATTAACTCATTCACAACAACGATAAACCATTCACACACACATATTTAAACACAACAATTAAACTCGTGAATAACTCATAAAATAGATAAACACTTATATTTATAAAACGTTTATGCAACCAACTGCTTGGGAAGGACGTTCCACCCAACCACAGACCCGATGTTCTAAATCTCAACAATAAGTCACCCTTGAGCTGATGTTAGGAATACACAAGAGAAGGGTGCCTTTTACAACCCACTCACATCTTACTAACACACAACCCACTAATACTCTCTTGTAGTTATCCTGAATTTGCTTCCAACTCTCAATCCATCGGGCGTCCTGTTCGTTTATCAGGGCCACTCTAGCTGAGGTGGCTAGGAGTCTCTCTATTGGGAACTTGTAAAACACCAGACCCCTAAATGCTCTTTTAAGGGGTGGGGCATCATGATTTCATTTTTCCTTAACCAACTCATCTCAAATCATCTCTCTGAAATGATTCATTCTCTTCTACTTACCCGTAGCTTTCTAATGACTGCTACACGGCTCTAAACCGACCCTTGGTTTATATCTTACAGATTCCCGAAATTCCTCGAGCGTTCATTAGTTGAGGGCCACATGACGTCCACGTGGCTTCATCATGTTCGTACCATCTCTAGGTTCCTACCCCCCGTAGGGAAGGTCCATCCATCACCCAATCCAACGACTAGCTTAACCCTCGTCTAACACTCAAGCTAGTGGGAAATCGATGTTCAATGCTTAGGCACTTCGGCGTTGAACGTCTCTTTATTGTCTATGCATGAGACTTCCCGGAGTCCCAAACTCCCGAAGGAACCCCAAATCCCTCCATGTTTCTCCGATCTTCGAGCCTTTCGGTTTATCCTCGACCCTACACTCCAAAGATCTGAAGACCCCAAGTCCTGGACTCCCAGAGATTCTGGTCACTTCACCCACTACTTTGGCTAGGCAGGCATGTACTAGGTAATGACACGTAGAAGGGCCAGGGGTGACACGTGCCCTCATTCAGGGGTGACACGTGTCACGTATTAATGGGTCTATAGGGTATGTGATACACATGAATCCAGGTGATGTGGCACGTGAAACTTTGGGTCCACGTCACCCTAGGTAATGTCATTATGCCACGTCACTCCGGACTGATCATCTTTCATACCCTTCGATCTCGCGGCCAAGGTACGTCCACGTAACCCTTGGATCAACGACCTCTGCTACTTTGTATCTTCGACGTTCGAGGGTTTCATGGTGTAAAATTCTCTTTTCTCTCGGAGTAGGTCAGCGTCAGGCTAACCACAACCTAGATATGACAGTCCAAGGGTATCCAGGTAACCCCAGAGATCTACAACTCGTAACCTCTTCTCAAGGGTCCCTTGGGTCCCATTGTTGGGACGCTCCTAGAGAGACATCTATCATCCCAAAATACTCCGATGAAACACATGGCACCTACCTCAGGTCACCGATGTCCCCTCACCATGTCACGGGGTCACCACACCTGGCAATGTTGTCACTCGACACGTGGGCCCCCAAGTGCTCTTGACGTGATACACACGTCCCCACGATCGAACGATCAAGAGGGGTCCCCAAGGATCCTTAGATCCACGGTCCACAATGCTTCACGACTTTGGCCTTCGGGGGTTTTTATGTTACAACACCCATGTCCTTCTGAAGTGGTCAATGTCGATCTAACCCCATCGTAGATCCGATTTTTGGGATAGTCCTCAGGTGTCCTCAGATCTACAACCCAGATCAAATTCATCACTTTGGGAGTTCAAGGGATCCGTCTCCCTTATGACGAATACCAAAGTTTGTCAAACTCATGAAGACTGAAGGAGTCAAGGAGTTAACACCTAAGCTCCTCCTCCAAATCCAATGGTCATGACAAACCTTAGATTTTCTCGAACGGATCTTGTCCACTCGTCTCCCCAAACGAGAGGATCTTCCCTTCGAGACTTGAATCTTGTTATCCTTCCTGAGCTTCGTAAGCTCTGAATATTTAGGCACTTTGTGTTATTTCTCCTGCACTTAGCACTTAGAAGAATCTTTCGAACACCCTTGCTCTCATTCATCAACTCTAGAACTTAAGAGGTTCTCGGTCTCTGCACGCCTCGCAGAGACTCTGTGCATACATGCACTACCTCTCCTGAGCTTAACGGGCTCCTTCCTCCGGGAGACTCAGAACGACTGGAAGTGTCGACATGCATACATGAAACTGTGCCCAAGGTCGACGAACTCACAACTCCTTTTTTTTAACTGAAGCCGCCACAGGGCTTGAGCATTTACATATACAAACCATATAGTTCCTTACTTTCTCAAATAAACAATCAAGCAAAGATAAAGAGATGCAGTCTAATTATCAAGAAAACGTACACATCCCTGCAACATTTATAGGATACTCAACTTTAATCTACAGTTACAAATTAATTACATAGGATATGAGAATACTTATCTATTACAGGTTGCAACCAACTAACTAATTGTGGGTGTTATCCTTTCCACCCAACCATAGGCTCAGAGGCATTCATTCTTAGCGTTCTGTCCACCCCCGTACCAAGCCATGATATCACCAGAGAATTTATGCCAATTCTCAACGATCCTCTCTCTTTCACATCTTCTGTGAGGTTTATCAAATGCTTCCTCAACATCAAGCTCGTGGCCTTCTTCTCAGGTGCCATTCTCTGCATTCTCTCATAGATTTTCTCCCTCTGTCATGGCCTCGATGAGGTTTATCAGATGCTTCCTTAACATCAAGATCGCAGCCTTATGTTCGTTCTCAGCTGGAGAGCTTCTCACATTCTCCACTCTTCTCTTTATTCTCTTGCGTGCCTTGCACGCACATCCCTCCTATCATGTTCCTTCTGTCATAAGGAAAACTCAGGTCAATCTGGGTCTGCAAGACCCTGTGGTACTTTGGGCTGACCTTTTGTAGCTAGACCATGCTTTCATTCATGGGGTTTGGTTGATGGTTCAACCGCCGATCCTTTCTTTATTAATTGATTCCTCCTTGGAAACCAAAGGAGGTTTATTATCCTCAACAAGGGAAATTTGGGGTCATTCAATATAATGTACCATTTCTTATAGTTTTCACATTCTTTCCTCTAGTGATATCATGGCCAGTACTTTCAAGGCTTCACCACCATAGTCAGTTATTGGCAATTCAAACAATAATAAATTTACATCATTCCCATGCCACATCATGGTAATCCTAATTAATGATTAATTACAAGTTGGGGGAAACATGGGTGTTACAATCCCCTCCCCCTCATAAAGGAACACCGTCCTCAGTGTTCTTTCTTAGTAACACCTTTCATGCCTTTCTCATTCAGTTGCTTCAGAAGTTTTGACCTTCTTTCTTGGTCAAGTCCCTTTTCAGACTCTTAACCTTCGTCACCTGCCTTCAATAATTCTTGGTCAATAAGCACATTAATCATAGTCTCATGCGAAAACATTTTACTGTTGTATAAAATTCTAGGAAAATTTCACAATTTAGCACAATACTCATCTGTGAAGTTTGTGGATTTGTATCCACATGGCTGTCTTGTTATTTAGGCTCACTTTTTTTCTTGGACATACCCATTGTGTGCATGATCCCAATCAATATTTTACAAAAACTATCAGAGTCTCCTCTTCCTTGCGGTCACTCACCCTCCAAGCCCAAGCTCAGGTATCCCCTTCTCTGTTATACAATTCCCTGGGTGATCCATCTTTCCTTGCCAAGGTTTTCTCGCATAGGAAAAATTCCAGAGACTTCATCGAGCCTTACAGTCAAGGCATCCCTCAAACTTACTTTGCCGAGGCGTCCTTTTGGCTTGTGTTACCTCAACACAATATATTCCAGGCGATCATGACTTACCACATGGTTCTCATGGCTCAGCAGTAGCCATTTTTTGTGCTTTTAAGCTTGATAGCCTTCATTTGTCCTTTCTGGACAGATCTTTTCTTCGCTCTTGTATCACAGGTATTCAAAAATTCACGAGACATCATCATAAATTCTAAATTTCAGAATTTTATTGCAAATTTGTCACCCATAGATTTTTCAATTCCCTCATTTATTTTTAGATTTGTTTCGCACGGAACCAGATCCACCAATTATGGGACTTTCCTTCCCATAGCAGTTTGGCTCAATAGGCAATTTTGGTCTTCCTTATGGGCTTACAACACTGCCATATCCAAGACCCTTTGCTTCCTGCAATTCCAACATTCCTCAACCAAACAAGTTGTTAGTTCTCATGCACATTATATGTTCATTACACACTTGTAGTGTTTCACAAACGGTTTCAGGACTGTGCACACTAACAATCTAATCACTTTTATCTATTCAAGGATATAAAGAAAAAGGAAATTTCATTCCTTACACATGCATCAGTTCAGTATATCAACCTTTCCAGATGCAATTCAACATTAAGTGAATTTAATCAATGTGCCAATGTCCATGGCCACATTCACACATTATGCGCCATTGCATTGATTTCAAATTATCACTTTTCAGGTTAGGCACTCTTGCCAAGGTGTGTTGGACTTCAACCAACTCATTACCATATGGATCCTCTGTCCACAATTATTATTTTAGTAGAACCATATTTTCTGCTCTGAATCGATCACAACCTTAAATTGTCATTCACGAAAATCAAGGTTTTACATGAATGCCTTTAAGCATTCCTTGATTGGTCAATGCATTCATGACATATCAGTTCATGAATTCTTCCAAGGATTACAAACAATCTTTACTACCATAGGTTCACACCTCCATCATTCAGGTTCTCCTTCATGAATCATACCCTACTTGGGTATCCAAGGCATACAACTGCCTTTTCTTAATCATGGTTTCAACCAAGCATATTTAGTCAAACATACTCATTTATTTATTTAATCATACTTAGGGGGTTTGTTTTCCTTTTACCAACTGTACTGGTTTCCACAACTGCTTTTTAATCCTACGACTCCATTACACAATTCATGGTTCTTAGGGTGAGAAACGTGTTCCTCCTCTTCTCCCCCTTTATGCAATCTACTTCTTATTGTGGTCTTTCTGCTCTTTTCTTGAGCAGCCTTGGTTAGGCTCATCCTAAATCTTAGGATACATCAACATATTTTAATAGAAAATCCTTTTGTCCATAATGAATCATGAACCTGTGTATCTTGCACATTACCATTCGGTTTTCAGAATGGTCAAGATTCAGTATCAGTCTTCTATTCGTTACATGATGTTTTTCAAAATGTAATCCATGATTCTTATATATATATATATATATATACATATACAAGCTTGTAGCTCGTTGCTTAATTCTCAACAGTCAATAAGGTTGTGACTCTGTTCTTTTGATGGAGTCTTCACACGGTTCCTCCCCAGGGAACTCCTTCAACATGCAACTTCCTTATTGCTTATCCTCCACTATCTTTGATAGCCTCAACCTTGAGTTGGCTTTAGCTAGGTACCAAATATTTCATAAGGAATATAAACATGCATCTTTGTCATGTGTCCAAATTATGTATCCACACATATTTTGGTTTTGTTAACTTACATCTATGATGTGCTTAACCATATGCATAATCATAAATCTGCGTGTAGATGCCATAGGTATATTTCACAACCCATCTGCATCTCTATTTTAAAATTAGTCAACTCATGATTGTTGACAATCATTCTCATGTGACCCTCAAAGGCATACTCATTTGCCTCTTATCATCACAACAGAGCATCCTTGCTCGTCCACTCTTTCTTTTAATTATACTAGTCTTTATTGAGGGAGTAGGGCACATTCCCCTTAAGCTATCATTCAAAACAAAACTTTCATGACTCTTAAAAATGGAGTCAACCATGCATCTATGGTATTCATTCAATTTTGGGAAGTGTAATGCTTGTCTCTCATTTCACTCATTTAGGCAGTCACCTGGCGCCTTTAATGCTACTATACTCTTACATCATACATGTGCATCACTTTCACATTTAATATCATTCATACCTAACTGGTATTACTATCAGGATTCATATCAAGAAGCTTCATACTGCATTAAATCCATGCACTCAAGCATAAACACACACAGTCCAGACGTTCATCATGCAAGCTCATTGCTTGCACCTTTTTCCATGTCATTCACACACATGGACATATCAAACTTCTATATCCTTCTCCCAAGGATCTTCAAATCATTCTTATGATAAGTCTCATAGGAACACTCAACATTGAGCTTCCCTCTCAGCTGAGAGCTTGCAGTCATATTATTCTCGTAAGTATGTATGCACATATTTGTGTATATGCAGGTGCACCTCTTTATTCACCTTGATAATTTAGTTTTATCATTAGCTAAAGATTATGGTCACTTACATGACTAATCTCACAGTCATAACTCATACGATGTTGCCCTCTTTTCATAATAACTAACAAGGGTTACTTTTCTCTCTTCTGTATGAAACCAGCTAGTAAGAAAACACTCTTTCCTTAATTTCCATAGATCATTACCCAACTTATAAATACAATATGGGCAATTTAAACCATGCCCAAGATAACATGGCAACCAATCTAGCTTCCAACTATATCTATATGGCTACCTTCCACCATTGGATGTCAATCTCACCCACTGGGCTTCTAGAAGTGCCCCAACACTTCCTTTACCACATTCAAGATCAACATTTAGTCAACCATTTTACCTTAATTATAACAATTTAATGTCTAATATCATTTGGACTATTCTCTTAAAGCCCAAATGCAATTTCGAATTATGTTACTTACTAAGTATCCTAGTTTAGAAATCTAGAGTATCTTTAGGTCAAGATCAATCTTAACCATTACACCTAGAATTCTTCCTTCTGTTCAGCAATAGTCAGGGATGGAGGCCACTCTCCTTCTCTCACAAGAACTCTGGCAAATTAGTTTCCTATCCACCAAGCAAGGGAGGCTGTTGTGATTTCTCACTCAATCACTCTATATTTCTACAACTCTGTTTATCATCTTGATTAGAAAATTCCTGCCCAACAATTCATGTACCCAGAAACAAAATTCGTTTCTTAGTTCCCTTCGAAACCTGAGAGTTGTGCATGCTCTCCCTTTTCAGAGAATGTTCACCAGACTCATTCCTCTAATCGTGAGGGATTATACACATATACAAGGTTTAACCCTTCATTAAGGCAATAGTTATTATTGCTATGGATCCTTTCCATCCGTTCACATCCAAGTCTTTCTATCAGTGCCCATCAGCATAATCCAACTCATGTAGGATCGACTATCATTTCTGAAAAGAACTAGTAGGCTTCCTTTGCCACATACTAGCATGATTCAATTTTGTTGGGTAAAATCCCAACTGTATCTTAATCTACATCCTTCCACTCAGGGAATTTATGCATAAAATTTTATGTTTGGCAGTAATATTCTCCACGTGCACATCTTAGCCTTGGTAACCAAATCTTATGATTGTACAACATCACATACAATTGCACAGTGAGGTCAACTTCTTTATTTGGAAACGCTAGCAACACACAGTGCAAGTTTCCAAAACATCTATAAACAATAACAAGTTTCATTCCTCTCTTTGGTAGAGGTTTGACTAAACCTCTCAGAAATGGGGTAAGATAGGGTGTTACCCTTTAAAGTCCTCCAAAATATTTTCATATGACTCGTGCATGAGCCCAAGCAGGCCAAGTGTTGTTGTTGTGCTTTGATACCAATTTGTAACACACATGACCCCTAAATGCTCTTTTAAGGGGCGGGGCATCATAATTTCATTTTTTCTTAACCAACTCATCTTGAATCATCTCTCTGAGATGATTAATTCTCTTCTACTTACCCGTAGCTTTCTAACGACTGCTACCATGCTCTAAACCGACCCTTGGTTTATATCTTACGGGTTCCTGAAGTTCTTCGGGCATTCATTAGTTGAGGGCCACGTGACGCCCACGTGGCTTCATCTCATTCATCTCTAGGTTCCTACCTCTTGTAGGGAAGATCCATCCATCACCCAATCCAACGACTGGCTTAACCCTCGTCTAACACTCAAGCTAGCAGGAAATCAACGTTCGACGCTTCGACACTTCGACGTTGAACGTCTCTTTACTGTCTACACACGAGACTTCTAGGAGTCTCGAACTCCCGATGGAACCCATACTCCCTCCATGTGGCTCCAACCTTCGGGCCTTTCGGTTTATCCTCGACCTTACACTCCAAACCTTCGGAGTCCTCAAGTCCCGGACTCCCGGAGATTCCAATCACTTCACCCACTACTTTGGCTAGGCAGGCACGTACCAGGTATTGACATGTACAAGGGCCAAGGGTGACACGTACCCTCATCAAGGGGTGACACATGTCACGTATTAATGAGTCTATATGGCATGTGATACACACAAATCTAGGTGACATGTGGCACGTCAAACTTTGGGTCCATGTTACCCTGGGTAACGTCACTATGCCACGTCACTCCGGACTGATCATCTTTCATGCCCTTCGATCTCATGACAAAGGTACATCCATGTAACCCTTGGATCAACGCCTTCACTACTTTGTATCTTCGGTGTTTGGGGGTTTCATGGTGTAAAATTCTCCTTTCTCCTGGAGTAGGTCAGTGCCGGGCTGACCATAGCCTAGATCTGACGGTCCGAGGGTATCCACGTAACCTTAGAGATCTACGGCTCGTAACCTCTGCTCAAGGGTCCCTTTGGTCCCATTGTTGGGCCACTCCTAAAGGGACATATGTCATCCCAAAATACTCCAGTAAAACACGTGGCACCTGCCTCAGGTCATCGACGTTCCCTCACCATGTCACGAGGTCGCCACACCTGGCAATGCCATCACTCGACATGTGGCCCCCCATGTGCTCTCGACTTGATACATGCGTCCCCATGATCAAACGGTCAAGAGGGGTCCTAAAGGATCCTTAGATCCATGGTCCACAATGCTTTGCAACTCCGGCCTTCAGGGGTTTTGACGTTACAACACCCTTGTCCTTCTGAAGTGGTCAACGCCGGGCTGACCACATCGTAGATCCGATGTTTGGGATGGTCCCCAGGCGTCCTCAGATCTACGACCCATATTAACTTCATCACTACGAACTTTGGAGGATCTGTCTCCCTTGCGACTAATACCAAAGTTTTCCAAAATCACGAAGATTAAAGGAGTCAAGGAGTTAACACCTTTGCTCCTCCTCTAAATCCAATGGTCGTGATAGACCTTATATTTTCCCAAACGGATCTTGTCCTCTCGTCTCCCCAAATGAGATGATCTTCCCTTCGAGACTTGAATCTTGCTATCCTTCCTGAGCTTCGTCAGCTCTGAATATTTAGGCACTTTACCCTATTTCTCCTGCACTTAACACTTAGAAGAATCTTCCGCGCACCCTTGCGCTTATTCATCAACTCTAGAACTTAAGAGGTTCTCGGTCTCTGCCCGCCTTGCAGAGACTCTGTGCATACATGCACTACCTCTCCTGAGCTTAACAGACTCCTTCCACTAGAAGACTCAGAATGACTGGGAGTGTCGACATGCATATGTGAAACTGTGCCCAAGGTCGACGAACTCACAACTCCTTTGTTTTAACTGGAGCTACCACGGGGCTCGAGCATTTACATATACAAACCATATAGTTCCTTACTTTCTCAAATACACAATCAAGCAAAGATAAAGGTATACAGTCTAATCATCAAGCAAACATACACATCCCTGCAACATTCATAGGTTAATTAACTTTAATCTACAGTTACAATTTAATTACACATGATATGAGAATACTTATCTATTACAGGTTGCAACCAACTAACCGACTGTGGGTGTTCGCCTTTCCACCCAATCATAGGCTCAGAGGCATTCATTCTTAGCGCTCTGGCCACCCCTGTGCCAAGCCATGATATCACCAGGGAATTTATGCCAATTCTCAACGATCCTCTCTCTTTCACATCTCCTGCGAGGTTTATAAGATGCTTCCTCAACATCAAGCTCACGACCTTCTGCTCAAGCCTCGTTCTCTGCATACTCTCAGAGATTTTCTCCCTCTGTCACAACCTCGACGAGGTTTATCAAATGCTTCCTCAACATCAATCTCGTGGCCTTCTGTTCATTCTCAGCTGGAGAGCTTCTCACATTCTCCACTCTTCTCTTTATTCTCTTACGTGCCTTGCACACACATCCCTCCTATCCTGTTCCTTCTGTTAGAAGGAAAACTCGGGTCATTCTAGGTTTGCAGGACCCTGTGGTACTTCGGGTTGACCTTTTGCAGCTAGACCATGCTTCCATTCATGGGGGTTGGTTGATGGTTCAACCACCGATCCTTTCTTTATTAACTGATTCCTCCTTGAGAACCAGAGGAGGTTTATTATCCTCAACAAGGGAAATTTGGGGTCATTCGATATAATCAACCCTTTCTTATAGTTTTCACATTCTTTCCTCTAGTGATATCATGGCCATTACTTTCAAGGCTTCACCCCCACAGTTAGTTATTGGCAATTCAAACAATAATACATTTACATCGTTCCCATGCCACAACATGTTAATCCTAATTAATGATTAATTACAAGTTGGGGTAAACAAGGGTGTTATAGAACTCAAGGAACTCATTGACAAGAAAACTATCAGTAACCAACAACAACACTTGCTGTTACAATGCAACTCACACAACAGTTCACTTTTCATGCTTGGCAACCTGGTTCTTCAATTTCTAGCTCCAAATACTCTCCCAAATGCTCCAGCATGCTCCTAAATTCGCTGAGCTTCATTGTTCCAGTTTTGGTGCTCTTTTTCCTTGCTTCCTGCTTGCCATTCTTGCCCAATTGAAGGTGTAAAAACTGCCTATAACAACCCATATGAATTTCCTCTATTTTCCCAAGGTCATTGACTGCTCACTCTGCCCAATGTTGATTGCTTCTTCTTCATGATTTTCCAATAACTATGGGATGCGACTCTGACACCCACTCTCTTACATGAGTTTAATGATTGGGTTCTCACACACTCATACATATATAGAAGGTTTTCCTAATGATAATAAAATTCAGGAAACTGGGTTTGGATTAATACCCATAGCTTATTTCCCTTTGGGACCCCTCTTATACACTCTTTTATCTTGTGGAGAAAACTTAGCCCCCATCTCTGTCCATATTCCCAACAGCTGGTATCACATTATATTGATTAAAATCAGAAAATACATCATGCATATTACATCGTTTGACCACAACCATATTCATATCTACATTATGCATTAATTAAATTGAAAATTATAGTGGGGATGTTACACCAGTGTAAACTTATCGATGCAGATTATGATGCTTAACTCAACAAGGACAATGAGTGAAGCACACGACGGATGCAACTAACCCAAGAGATAAACTTCGAGACCTCATACATAAAGCTTGAAGCACTCAACGCTTTTGTTAATCCATGCAAGTGCTCTTAGGTGCAATCATATGAGTTGACCAAAACTTTTTCTAGAAAAAAATTACAAAAACATCTATATCTTTGTTAATTTTCAAGCTTATTAAAAATGAACACTTATCCAATTAATTAAAGAGATTGATTCTCACATTGATTGGGATTGAATGATTTGTAGTGAAGTCACTATCTTTTCTTTAATAAACATGACATGAATAATTTGATAGAAATTTTAAATATAATAAGAGTTTTATTATGATTTGAGTTTTATCACTTGAATTTGATAGAAAATTTAAATATAATAATTTTTTTATTATGATTTGAATTTTATGTAGAAAAAAATAATATTTTTAAAGATTTTGCTTAGTTCTAAATCAATTTATATGGTTGGAAAACATTAAAAGTCGCAATCAACAACAACTTTAAGAAGAAAAACAAAAACTTTCAAAAACATTAAGAAGAAAAACAAAAACTTTTAACTTCTTATATGGCCAAATTCAAACAACTACAAAAATTACATGACTCTCAAAAGTCCATACAAAATTCTCCATTTTTCAATTCACTAAGAAGATCAAACGTGGCTGATAATCCAAAATGGACTACAAATATCACGAACGAGGTAGATGGTCAAAAATGGAAAGGGAGATGTCTCTTATTTTTTTTTTTCCTCAGTACATGCTTAAATTTACACTGAACGATAGTAGGGTTTAATATTCTAATCTAAAAATTCATAAGTAGAAAATCCCTAAATATAACTTGGATAAAATAAATTGAACAATTATCGATAATTTGTCATTTAGCTTGATCCCAAAGTAGTAAACATATGTCGAATCCAAATCACATTCTCAGAATGATTATGACTAGGCATTACCCGTGGTCTAGGCATCTTCAGAAAGAAACTAAAAGATAATTAAATTCGATTAAAATAAATTTTAATGATAACCTTTCAATTTCAAATAGTTGAAGCAGAATTTCCAGTTGTGAGGGGAGCCTGGAATAGGTGGATAGGGTCAACCTAACGGGCCCTGGCGGAGTGTCCGAACGCCGTTAAAAAATAACGGCATTGGTTAGGCCGGCCGTGTGTGGATAGTCTTGCAGTGTTTGAAACGACTCTTTTGACTTCCTGTCAGAACGAGTTCTTCAGGCATTTGGGTTCTTCCGAAATCGCTCAGAACCTTTTAAGATGGGTATTTATTGCAGTCAAATGACTCAGAACTGCCCAAGGTTATCGAAATCCAGGCTCAGAAAGCTCGAGGAAGCATCTCGCATGGAATTCGGGCGATTTGCCATTGTGGGCAATTTCTTTGGGGTGTATTCTGGCGACAAATCGGGTGAATGCAAAAAGAACTAAGATCTGGAGCTCGGAATTCAGGCAAGCCATGTGTTTCAATACTTGGATCAGGTACATGATTTGGTTAATACTTTGATTGAAACAGACAAATTCTTTAACAGCAAATCCTTGGTGGGTGGCCTATTTAATATCGAATGAGTTGTGGTGATATGTGGGCACACGAGGGCACACGATATAAGATAGAATTTCTCCACCTACAGTCAGGCTCGAGGGTGATTGTTTTATACTGAATGAATTGTGGTGATATGTGGGTACACGGTATAAGATATAATTTCTCCACCTACAGTCAAACTTGAGAATGATTTTTGATTTTGAGTTGGCAAAGTTCAAGGCTCAAACACAAGTACATTGAGCACCCCATGCTTGGTCTGCACAGGCTCTTTAGGAAGTCATAGTCGTTCTGGTGATTCAGGGCACTTTCCAAATCATTTTCCCAAAAAGGCTCCAACAAAATTGTCAGAGAGAAGTTGGTTCCGGTTTTTGATTGAGTTGTAAAAAATGTAAAATTGATACATGGAACATGGTATAGATATTGATATTTAGACCTTTGCGACCTCTTCTCACAGTTATGAATTGGGAGAAGGCATGTGACATTCGTGTATTGTCTGTCATAGGCATGCTATCAGTTATATAGGCGTTTCAGAGACAATCTTCACCTCTGAAATAGTACATGCCCTGGTTGTGCGGCCAACAGCCATGCTGGAAAGTTGGTCCTGAAAGGCTTTACTCAGTGGTCCTGGCTGAAAGGTTAACTCTTGGTTAGCCCTTCAAAGAGTTGGTCCTAAGTGTTCATAAGCCGCATATGATATTTAAATGGATACATAGGGGGGCATTGTTTTATTCACTCTCTTTCAGAGGCTAAACTGAAGAGATCATCATAAATTTGGATAAGATCTTATATATTTTGCCCTGGATGCACAGCAACCAATCTTGAACGGCGATGTCTTCTCTTGGAGTAATTGGTCAAGTGGCTTCTAGTGGAGTAATTGGTAATGCAGCATTTGCGCCAGTGTCTGAGGTGATAACCAAAGTTTTAGTGCTAGTCAAAGACACCATTCATGCTGCAAAAGACGTGATTTATGACCAAGAGAGCCTCAGGGAACTCTCCAAGTATCTGGAAAATATTAGGCCTATTTTAACAGAGCTTGCTAATAAGAATGTCAGGGAAACTCAGACTGTTAGAAAATCTCTTGTGATTTTGGAAAGAGAACTCAAGGCTGCAAAGAATGTTATTGATACTTGTTCACAAAAGAGCAAGTTTTATCTTCTTCTCAACTGTAGGAATATTGTCAAACAATTGCAAGATATTACGAGGGAAATTGGACATGCTCTGAGTTTGCTTCCTCTTTCAGCATTGGATGTGTCTTTGGCTATTAGGCAGAAAACCGATAAGCTTTGTAAGGATATGCAGAATGCCGAGTTCAGGGCAGCAGTGGCAGAAGAGGAAATTGTTGATAAAATTGAATCTGGGATCAGAGAAAGGCATACTGATAGTGTTTATGCAAATAAATTACTTTTGCAGATTGCCAAAGTAGTGGGAGTTTCCACTGATACGTCAGCTTTGAAACAAGAATATGAAGAGTTTAAAAGGGATATGGAAGATACCATATTGAGAAAAAAAAATGAAGCAGAAGCTTTGCAAATGGAACAAATCATTGGATTGCTTCGTTGTGCAGATGTCGCATCTTCCGCCAAAGAGAGGGATCAGATATATTATGAGAAGAGGCTTTCTTTGGGAAGTCATTCTTTGCCTCCCTTACAATCCTTTTACTGTCCAATTTCTCGTGAGGTAATGGAAGATCCTGTTGAGATTTCCTCTTGTCAAACATTTGATAGAAGTTCTATTGAAAGATGGTTTGCAGAGGGGCACACAACTTGTCCCATGACTAATCAGGTGCTAATCAGCAAAGAGCTCAGACCGAATATCATACTCCGAAGGTCTATAGAAGAGTGGAAGGATAGAAATACAATGGTCACAATAGATTCATTGAAACCTAATCTGGATTCTGATGAAGAACAGACTGTGCTGTATGCTCTTAATGAATTACTAAGGTTAAGTGAGGAGAAAGAAAAGCACAGACAATGGATAGGAGCAGAAGGTTACATTCGTATTTTAGTTGGCCTTCTGGGACGGAATAAGCCATTGATTAGGAACACAACGCTAGCATTACTTTGTAGCTTGATAAAGGACAGCAGTCATAACAAGGTAAGTTACTGCTACGAGCATCGCAAGCTTATTCTTTGGTTTTTGTTGAGATGTGAAAGATGCAATATTTGCTTTTTAATTGAAATATGTCAAATTGGTTATGAAAATATGATTAAATCCATAGCTCTTTCTATATAAAGCTGTAAGTATCACCATGGATTTAATCTCTATTGTAGAGGTGTGTGTGCTGAACAAAAAAAAATATTTGTTTTCATGTATTTTGAAATTCACTAATTCAGTTGCCTTACAGGTGAAAATAGCTGAGGTGGATCGTGCTGTTGATTTTATTGTTCGCTCACTTGCACGTGAAATTGGAGAGGGTATGAAAGCCGTGGAGTTGCTTTTAGAGCTTTCAAAGGATATGGCTATGTGTGAACAGATTGGCAAGGTACAAGGTTGCATCCTCCTCCTGGTTACAATGTCAAATAGTAACAATCCTAAGGCTGCTAAAGATGCAAAGGAAGTTCTGGAGAATCTCTCGTACAGTGAACAGAATGTAGTGCAAATGGCACAGGCGAACTATTTCAAGCCTTTGATACAGAACCTAAGAGAAGGTAAGTCCGCGCTTGTTAGAGTTACTGGAATTGTCAAATAAAAACCTCATGTTTATATTGCTCTAGGTACACAGATTGGAGTCACACTTGTTAGGATGCCACTTTATCAGTAGCTTAGAGTCTCAGTAGCTTGACACTGAGAAAACCTATGGTAATGCTATCCATGGGAAGTGATTCCATTGTGAATGGCAAGTGAAATCCATACAATGATATCAGGGATGGTCAAGGGAGAAGGAAGCTATGTTCTTGCTGTTGTTTTTTTACCAATTCATCTCAGTAAATCTCTGGTTAGTACCTGGCAATACATTCTCAAGAAAGGGTCCATCTGCTAATGTTCAATAACATTTTCTTTTATTGAGAGAAAATTCAAAATTTAGTGGCATCTGAAAGACTGCTTAATTTTCTCACCTGTTTCTTTCTTTTCAATAGTTTATTTACACTTATATCAATTTGGAAACAATTAAAAATAATATCCAATTGAAAGTAATTTATATATCATATTTGGGAATGGGATAAAAACCAAATACCTACCTTTATAAGCACCTGTGGCATCTACCTTTCTGCAAACAGTTCAGTATGTGCTTTGAAAAACGTACAAGGTTGCTTTGTTGCATCTTTCTTTGAAAGTCTCTTATGCATGCTTAATTAAGAACTCAACATCAATCTAGTAGTTTCTAGAATGTGTTTCAGCTTAATCCATCAGGCCTTGCTGTGGAAGTGAATTGAAATGAAAACCCCTTCACAGATAGGAAAAACAGGCTGAACAGGCTAAATTGTTGATGTTTTGTAGCATTGGGGAGGTATTCTCACATTGGCCTTGGTGTCGGGCATGTGAGAATTTTTGTTGGCACTCACATTGCATTTTTACTTTGTAAAAACCCCTTTTATATAGAGTTGGGGCTTGGAATTGTTGTTGTTGGCGTTTTGCACCCACTTGAGGGAATAAACAATTCTAATTTAATATTGAGTTTAGTGGAGGGCTTCTAAAGTAAGTTAGGGGCTTCTAAACTCACTTTTAGGCTCCTATAAAAGGAGAGACAATGTGAGGAGGCACTACATCTCTTATTTTGTCATCATGTGTTTGGCATGAGTGAGTGAGCACTCTTGCCAAAGGGGATTGAGGAGAAAAATTTCAGCAAGGAGGATCTTCACTTTGACAAATCTGGTCTAGGGTTTTTGGTCTTTCTTTCTTAATTTTTCTGCCAAGGAGGAGGAGTTGCACGTGTGAGATAGAGGAGGAGAGGCCACACGTGTGGGATCTGTACAGATTCATACGATGCATTAATTGGTGGTCATACCACACGTGCGAACTGTACAACAGTCGAGGTCAACGTTGTACAACCACAGGGACTACCACATGTGCGGGCCGTATAGCTGAAGGCTGCATGTGCGGACTGCAGGGCTGACGCAGGCATTCATACAGGGTGACATCAGCTAGGGTTTTTGGCAGATTTGTAAGTTGGAAGATTTTTCCTAAATTTTGCTGAAGTTGTAATTTTTTCTGAGAGGTCTGTTTTTGTCCTTGGGATCCTCAATCTGAAAATTATTCTTTGAGTAAAAATTTGTGTCTCTTGTGCACGAATGATTTCTCTCTGATTTTGTGCTTCCGCTATAATTTTCTGTCATAATTTCAGTGTAAAATTATTTAGTGATAACAGTCCTAAAATTCACTGTTTGAGGTTACTTGGAAGTAATTTTCAGATCTGAAATTGAATGCTTAAAAATTGACATGGTATCAGAGCATAAGCTCTAGAGAGAGAAGGTCATTTTCTTGAGATACAAGTTGCTGCAGATTTGTGTTCTTGTTCAAGACTGGACATAATGGTGGGCACTGTTAGAGTTGAGGACAGGTTGGAGGGGGCCACAAATTTCCGGGCCTGGAAGGCTATGATTCTTTTGCTCTTGGAAGAGAATGATCTCAAATGTGATTCTAGATCCTAACAATGCACATGAATTGGTAGCTCATACGAAGAAGGAAGTGAAGGACAAGCAAATGTTGTTGGATTCGGTGAAGGATCATTTGATTCCTCATTATTTCGAGAAGAAGATATCCAAGGAGATGTATGATATTTTGGTGGGCTTGTACGAAAGTGGGAACACAAATTGAAAGTTGATTTTGAGGCATAAGCTCCAATCAGTTGAGATGTCCAAATTAGATACAGTTGCTAGCTACCTCATGAGGATCACTCAGATTTGTGATCAACTTGTAGCCATTGGTGAGGTAGTTGATGACACATAGTTGGTGAATGTGGCATTGAATGGTTTTCCTGGGTCTTGGGAACCATTTGTGCAAGGGATTTGTGCATGAGAGAGGTTACCACCATTTGACAGACTGTGGATCGATTGCATCCAGGAGGAGGTTCAGATAGAGTTCAGGAACAAGCAAGGAGGTAGTGATGACGAGAACTAGGCCCTAGCTGTTGATGCTAGGAAGGGAAAAAGAAAAGGTTCCACAGGGAGAGAGGCATCTATAGAGCAGTGGAAGAAGAAGGACCTTAGCAAGGTCAAGTGTTTTTCTTTCCATAAGCAAGGCCACTATGCTTCACAATGTCCACAACGGAAGAAAGGGAAGCAACAAGCATCATCAACGAAGGTGGATGAGGTTGCCGACAAGCTTCATAGGGAGTTCTTATTGGTCTCCATCCTTTCTGGTACAGTTTCTGTTAGTGGGACTTGGTTGGTGGATAGTGGAGCTTCTTATCATATGACAAGATCATGGGAGTCACTCACCAGTTTGTCAGAGGTGGACTCGATATTGCAGGTGGAGCTTGGTGATAATGCCGAGTATGCAGTCGAGGGAGTTGGGACAACTTCGTTTCAGTTGGAGTCCGGGAAGCCTCTCAGGATGAGTGATGTGTTGTATGTGCTGGGGTTGAAAACGAACCTACTTTCTATCTCAACTATGGAGGACAGAGGGTATGCAGTGGAATTCTCAGGTGGATAGGTTCTTGCATGGCCAAGAGGATTGAGCATTGACTCAGCAGGGGTCATTGTTGTTCGTGATGGTGGTCTTTATAGGTTGACAAGATAGCCAACCCATGCCTTGGTACATGACAGTGATAGTCTATGCGAGCTTTGGCATAGGAGATTGGGACACTTGCATTATAGGGCTTTGCCAGTGTCGGGGAGGATGGTTACGGGTCTTCCAGAGTTTGGAGCAGAGCACCAGGGTGTATGTAGGGGTTGTGCACTTGGCAAGAATGCCAAGGCTGCTTTTCCTAGCAGTGATAGTAGGTGCAAGGGGATATTGGATCTAATACATTAAGATGTGTGTGGACTGATGACAGTTCCATCTTTGAGCGGTTACTTGTACTTTGTGACCTTCATTGATGATTATTCCAGGTGGACATGGATCTTCTTCATGAAGACCAAGGATGAAGTCTTCAGTCGATTCAGGGAGTTCAGGGCTCAGGTGAAGAATTTGACAGGGAAGAAGATCAAGGTCCTAAGGTCAGATAATGGGGGTGAGTATACCTCCAACGTCTTCATGGATTTCTTCAAGGAGGTAGGGATCAAGAGGGAGAAGACAATGTCTTACAACCCACAGTAGAATGGGGTTGCGGAGAGGAAGAATCAGACCATAGTTGAGGCTACTAGGGCAATGTTCCATGACCAGGATCTACCTATGTTGCTTTGGGTAGAGGCGTGTAACATGACTGTCTATGCTCAGAACATGAGTCCTCATAGGATCTTGGAGGACAAGATTCTTGAGGAGGCATTCACAGGAGTGAGACCAAAGATAGGGCATTTGAGGATCTTTGGTTTTCCAGTTTACATCCATATTCCTAAGGAGAAGAGGACGAAGTTAGAGCCTTCTAGGAGGAAGGGCATGTTTGTGGGATACAACGAGACTTTGAAGGCCTACCAGATCCACATTCCAGGACAACGATAGATTGAGGTTAGTTGGGATGTCAGGTTTGAGGAGGAGTCGACTTTCAGGAAGTCCCAAGAGACCATAACATAGATAGATAGTGAAGAGTAGGAGGTTCTGAAGGCTGAGGAGAGTATAAGTCCATCCAGTACAGGGGTTCAACCTTTTGACCATGAGGAGGAGTCAGTGGATCCAGTGGACCCTCCTACTAATGAGGACATGAGGCCTAGATGGCTTCAGGATACCTTGAGAGATACAAAGAAACATGCGGCACCCAGGGGCACTTTCAAGGAGAGCAGGCCTCCGTAGAGGTTTTCGAGCTACGTGGCTCTTATGAGTAGTGTTTTAAAAACCGGTGAACCGGAATCGCCCGGTTTGACCGGTTCAAACCGGCCAATAAACTGAACCAGTCGGCTGGTTTGTCCCTAAAAACTAAAACCCCCTATAACCTAAAACCTAAGTAACAAAAAAGTACTTGGCTCATGTTTTCTCATGCAAGTTGGAGTTGTAAGGTGTTTTGGTGTGCAGCTGAGGGTTATTTTGCCTTACTAATGCTATTTAAAGAGGTCTACACCCCCTCCATTTCACCCACCCTAGTAATTAATGGTAATGTTAAATTTTTAAAGTAAAAGTGACATTCTCCTTTATCTTTCATTTTCATCCTTTTACTTAAATTTTTAACATTACCATTAATTGTTTCAGGATGTTTGAGAGTGG
>JZKD02S0269816.1:0-17411 GCA_000966675.3 Picea glauca
AGTCATGGATGCCTCTGCCCACAGAAACATAGGTAAATGCTAATCATACTAAGTAATCTTGGACCATACTTGATATATTGAAGTTCCCTCATGAAACCAATGTCTAAAGCATATCGAGGTTCCCTTATGGAGCCAATGTCCCCCAAGGCATATGAAGGTTTCCTCGTGAAACCAATGTCCCCCAAGGCATATGAAGTTTTCAAAACTTCGATCTATGTTAGGAGTTCAGGAAACCATGTTAGTTTTCTTCATAAGAGATATAATCGATGTATTATTACAATAATGAGTGTTCCATATATAGGGAACATAAGGTGACCATCCATGAAAGGATGCGTCCCTTGAATAATCAATAACTATTTGTTATTATCATTTACTTATTATATAATATATATAATAATCAATAATAATTATATTATTAATTATTATCTTTAGAGAATGTCTTCCCGATGTTGTCCAAACATCAACAGACAACACCTGCACCTTGGGCTTGGTATTTTCCATTATCTCCCAACTCAATATTGAACTGCATGTCCTTTTCTGTTAGTTGGCTGAAATAGTTTTTGTTCCCAGTGATGTGGCATGAAGCCCCATTGTCAATAAACCAGGTGCTACTGGTCACAAAGCTAGCCATACATGCAATAAATGAGAAGTCCTCTTCACAACGAGATGAGAACTATATTTCTACTGAGGCTGCAAACTGGCCCTTCTTGCATTGAGGACACCTGGTGGCATAGTGCCTAAACTGATGGCACTGAAAGCACTTTACTTTGTGGAGGTCTTTCTTGGGTTTTGCATGTCCCTTTGAGCTAGACTCGGCCCCTCCTGAGCCCTTCTTTCCCTTGGCTTTGCCCCCTTTACCAACTAGGGCGAAATTTTCCTCATTAGCATCTTGGTTTACATGAGACACAAATCTGGTTTGCTTCCTAATCTCTTCCTGGCAGTCGCTCCCAATCTAGGAGATTTTCTCTGCCATTGACTACATCTATGAAGTTTTCCCATGACTTGGGAAACCCCAATAGTGCAAAACTGACCATATCTCTATCTGGGACTGATTCCCCCACCCTTGCAAGTTCGTCCTTGACTTGGGTAAATCTGGTGACGTAGGAAACCACTGATTCAGACTTAGCCATCTTGATATTTCTCAACACAAGCTTCCTAGTTTCACTCGTACCCTGCTACAGCCCTATAATGGTTGTCCACATCTCCTTTGTTGCCTTTTTGCCTGCAAGGTGAGGTATGATGTGGTCCTTCACTCCCTCAAGGATAATCCTTTTAGCCTTAGCATCCTTCTTGTTGTGTTGGGCCAACTGTTGAGGATATGCTAGAGTGACTAGTGGGTGTTGATGTTTCTAGTAGCAACGGGAGGTAATCACCTCCGGGATAACCTTTCTTTTAGATGAAGATGCCAAGAACTCATGAAGATCCCAGTCGGCCTCACAGAAAATAATAAAGAAGAATTATAATGCTCCAAAAGTAAAGTCGGCTCCAGAAGAAAAAGATAAACATAAATTATATTTTCCAGAAAGTCAGGTCGGCCCTGCCAGAAAAGTCACTGGACAGATTAGTATAAATAAGGGTGACGCATCATTTGTCACTCTCTATCATGGAGACATAGCGCAAGTTTGGAGGAGAATTGCAGCTGCAGAAGGAAGGAAGTAGAGCGCATCTTGGTTAGGGTTTCCTCATACCCCTTGCTATGGTTTGTCTTTTGTGATGCGCATGGTGGAGGCCAGCTACTCTAGCGCTCTGGCTAGAGTATGTTGTAGGTGCATTGTTGGTTATCTCTTGGTGGTGCGCTCGTGGAGGTTATACACCCTAGCAATCTGGCTAGGGTGTGTTGCATATATGTTGTTGGGTTATCTACTTTGTGGTTTGCTCTAGTGGATAGAGCTTTTTCTTGGTTATTTTCTCTTGGCAAGGATATTCTCTATAAGAAGGTTTGTTGGCTTTTTCTTCCCTTGTGTAGAAAGGTTTCCCAGGATGTATATGCTTATGCTCGAGGGAGGCACGAGTAGGTACCTATGGTTGGGTGGCGATGGTGTAGCATCACCTATGGTGAAACGAGCATGCAAAAGAAGTTCAAATTGCTATGGTAAATCTAATGTTAACATAATCAACAAAATTTCAGCATGGTTTCAAAGCGAGGTTTCCTTCAGAACAGTCTAATTGCTAGAAGGAAGATCATGAGACTTACCTTGCCGATGCAGTCTGTCTCAGTACCTTGTCGTTGCACAGTTTTATTTTTTGTCAATCTCGTTGAGCACCTTTCCTTAGGTCGTTTGGCCTAATTTCCTTCACCAACGGGTGTGCCCTACCCTAACACATCACCAGCTACCTTCAAACTGCAAGTTGGAGCACTTTGAAGTTTTAGGGTTTGTTACTGCTGCCGGATGGTGCCACTGCTTGCCGCTGCTGCCGGAGGTATGTACTTATATATGTTTAAACTGTATCAATATCTTGAGTGTGTTTGCAGGAGAAGGGATCTTTTGTCCAAGCAACAATCGTAGATCCAGAGGGATCTCAAATCCAATACATTCAGAGGAACAACGCACTCCAGGTTAGATTGTTTTGATATGCCTCTAGTTGTTATGGCATTATTGTGATCTTATGAACATCTAGTTGTATTTTGATCTATTGAAGTTATGATTATTATACTAACCCCTTAAAACTAGAGATACACTTGTTGATCTTCACTCTAGGATATATTCTTGTTTTGTTGTCTGTTTTGGGTATGTTATCTTGTTAAATTCCATGGAGGTTTCCATGGAAATGTTGTTGTTCTTGTTTGTTGTTCTTGGCAGGTTACCTCGGAGGCAGGTCACTAGTGATAGCTCTAAGAGGGAGCTATAGTGACGGAATCAAAAGGAAACATATTATATGGTCTCTAGTTTGAGACATGAAGCAGTCTAACCAGACAAGGAGTTTGTACAGATTGACAGTTCGACCAATTCCTGGTGCATGATTCTATCAGTCTGAGTAAGTTATGGCATAGGAGACTTGCTCATTTGCATTATAGAGCCATTCCCGCTTTGGGGACGATGGTGACGGGGCTTCCACAACTCCGTGTTGAGCATGATGGCATTTGCAGAGGTTGTTCTCTTGGCAGGAATGTTAAGGGTTCTTTTCCTAGCAATAACAGCAGATCCAAAGGGATCTTGGACTCTGTGCATTCACACTTGTGTGGGTCTATGACAGGTGCTTCCTTGAGGTTGGATATTTGGGTATTCTTATACATTCACATACCCAAGGAGAAAAGGACGAAGCTAGACCTTTCAGGCAGGAAAGGTACATTTGTTGGGTACAGTGAATCTGCGAAGGAATATCGGATCTACATCCCAAGTTAGAGACAAATTGAAGTGAGCAGGGATGTTTCCTTTGAGGAGGACGTAGCCTTCAAGAGATCTAGAGGATCTCACATGCAGATTGACAGTGAGACGCAGGAGAAGATGGTGTCGTTTCCCACTCACCCTTCAGCAGTTCGGAGGGAGCCAGTTGAGCCCATGGAGACAATTGATCCTATTGATCCAATACATCCCGTTGATGTTCCTAGAGATATTGCAGTAGGCCAGAAGAGGCCTACCTAGGCCCGTCAGACTCTGCAAGAGGCAGAGAGACATGCAGCTCCCCGTGGTACTTTCAGAAAGTAAGAGACCTCAAAGATTCTCGAGCTATGTTGCAGTGATGAGCCACATCATTGATTCTGAGTCTTCCTGTTATGAGGAGGCACCCAGTCAACCGGTATGGAGAGATGCCATGATGGAAGAGTATCAATCCATCATGAAGAATGGTGTGTGGGTTATTGTTCCAAGACCTTAAGGGAAGTCTGTAGTGACTTCAAATGCGGTGGATGGAAGTATTGATAAATACAAGGCAAGATTCGTGGCTCGAGGTTTCTCCCAGATAGAGGGAGAAGACTATGATGAAACATTTGCACCTGTTGCTGGATATACTTTTATTAGATCCATTATTTCTCTTGCAGCCTCTATGGGATGGAGACTACATCAGATGGATGTTAAGACGGCCTTTTCTGAATAGAGTAATTGAAGAAGTGTATATAGAACAACCTCAAGGTTTTGAGGTACACAGTAAGGAGACTCATGTCTGCAGATTAAAGAAGGCCTTGTACGAACTCAAACAAGCTCCAAGAGCTCGGTATGCTCGGATTGATAACTACTTGACGAGACTTGGATTTTCCAAGAGACACACAGACCTGAACCTTTATTACAAGGTTGTGAAGGATGCACCTGTGATACTTCTACTATATGTTGATGACCTATTTATGACAGGTGCAGAGCCTCTCATTATTCAGTGTAAGAGGGAGCTAGCCTCTGAATTCGATATGAAGGATCTTGGTCTAATGCATTACTATTTGGGGCTAGAGGTATGGCAAAAGCCCAATGAAATCTTTCTTGGTCAAGGAAAGTACATAGTGAAGATCCTTTATGGAATGATGGATTGCAAAATCCATGCATACTCCCATGGTAACAAATTTGAAGAAGTTGAGAGACTTTGATTCTGATCCAATAGATCCATCTATCTACCAGCAGTTGATTGGCTCACTAATGTATTTGTTTAATACCAGGCCGGACATTTGCTTTGTTGTGAACACGTTGAGCCAGTTCCAGGTGGAACAAGACATGAGCAATATATTGTTGCAAAGCACATATTGAGATATTTGTGTGGCACACTAAACTATGGGTTGAGATATGTCTCAAACAGTGATATACAGCTGCAAGGATATACAGATTCTGATTGGGCAGGGAGTGCAGATGACAGAAAGAGTACTTCAGGAGTATGCTTTAGATTGGGCTCTGCTATGATATCTTGGACTAGAAGAAAGCAGAAGTTTGTTGCACTCAATACTGCAGAGGCAGAGTATATTGCGGCTTGTGATGGATGTACGGAAGCAGTATGGCTCCGTAAGCTAGTTTTCGGACTGTTTGATCAAGTGATGGAATCAACTGTGATATTCTGTAATAATCAATGTTGTGTAAAGCTTTCAGGGAACCCCTGTTCCATGACAGGTCGAAGCACATAGAGATCAAGTACTACAACCTCCGTGATAAAGTCCAGAAGGGAGAGATAAAGCTCCAATATATCTCCACCGATGAGCAGGCAGTTGATATTCTGACAAAGCCTCTGTCCAGAGCTAAGTTTGTGCACTTCAGGGACAAGCTGGGACTCGTGGAGATTGATCCTCTCAATGAGAGGGAGTGTTGATGGACAGACATTCTCTCTGAGTTCACAGGTAGTGAACAGGGTCGAGAGAATGGTGCACGNTATTTTCCATTATCTCCCAACTCAATATTGAACTGCATGTCTTTTTTTGTTAGTTGGCTGAAATAGTTTTTGTTCCCAGTGATGTGGCATGAAGCCCCATTGTCAATAAACTAGGTGCTACTGGTCACAAAGCTGGCCATACATGCAATAAATGAGAATTCCTCTTCACAACGAGATGAGAACTATATTTCTACTGAGGCTACAAACTAGCCCTTCTTGCATTGAGGACACCTGGTGGCATAGTGCCTAAACTGATGGCACTGAAAGCACTTTACTTTGTGGAGGTCTTTCTTGGGTTTTGCATGTCCCTTTGAGCTAGACTCTACCCCTCCTGAGCCCTTCTTTCCCTTGGCTTTGCCCCCTTTACCAACTAGGGCGAAATTTTCCTCATTAGCATCTTGTTTTACATGAGACACAGATCTGGTTTGCTGCCTAATCTCTTCCTGGCAGTCACTCCCAATCTAGGAGATTTTCTCTGCCATTGACTACATCTATGAAGTTTTCCCATGACTTGGGAAACCCCAATAGTGCAAAACTGACCATATCTCTATCTAGGACTGTTTCCCCCACCCCTGCAAGTTCATCCTTGACTTGGGTAAATATGGTGACGTAGGAAACCACTGATTCAGACTTAGCCATCTTGATATTTCTCAACACAAGCTTCCTAGTTTCACTCATACCCTGCTACAGCCCTATAATGGTTGTCCACATCTCCTTTGTTGTCTTTTTGCCTGCAAGGTGAGGTATGATGTGGTCCTTCACTCCCTCAAGGATAATCCTTTTAGCCTTAGCATCCTTCTTGTTGTGTTGGGCCAACTGTTGAGGATATGATAGAGTGACTAGTGGGTGTTGATGTTTCTAGTAGCAGCGGGAGGTAATCTCCTCCGGGATAACCTTTCTTTTAGATGAAGATGCCAAGAACTCATGAAGATCCCAGTCGGCCTCACAGAAAATAATAAAGAAGAATTATAATGCTCCAGAAGTAAAGTCGGCTCCAGAAGAAAAAGATAAACAGAAATTATATTTTCCAGAAAGTCAGGTCGGCCCTGCCAGAAAAGTCACTGGACCGATTAGTATAAATAAGGGTGACGCATCATTTGTCACTATCTATCATGGAGACATAGCGCAAGTTTGGAGGAGAGTTGCAGTTGCAGAAGGAAGGAAGTAGAGCGCATCTTGGTTAGGGTTTCCTCATACCCCTTGCTATGGTTTGTCTTTTGTGATGCGCATGGTGGAGGCCAGCTACTCTAGCGCTCTGGCTAGAGTATGTTGTAGGTGCATTGTTGGTTATCTCTTGGTGGTGCGCTCGTGGAGGTTATACACCCTAGCAATCTGGCTAGGGTGTGTTGCATATATGTTGTTGGGTTATCTACTTTGTGGTTTGCTCTAGTGGATAGAGCTTTTTCTTGGTTATTTTCTCTTGGCAAGGATATTCTCTATAAGAAGGTTTGTTGGCTTTTTCTTCCCTTGTGTAGAAAGGTTTCCCAGGATGTATATGCTTATGCTCGAGGGAGGCACGAGTAGGTACCTATGGTTGGGTGGCGATGGTGTAGCATCACCTATGGTGAAACGAGCATGCAAAAGAAGTTCAAATTGCTATGGTAAATCTAATGTTAACATAATCAACAAAATTTCAGCATGGTTTCAAAGCGAGGTTTCCTTCAGAACAGTCTAATTGCTAGAAGGAAGATCATGAGACTTACCTTGCCGATGCAGTCTGTCTCAGTACCTTGTCGTTGCACAGTTTTATTTTTTGTCAATCTCGTTGAGCACCTTTCCTTAGGTCGTTTGGCCTAATTTCCTTCACCAACGGGTGTGCCCTACCCTAACACATCACCAGCTACCTTCAAACTGCAAGTTGGAGCACTTTGAAGTTTTAGGGTTTGTTACTGCTGCCGGATGGTGCCACTGCTTGCCGCTGCTGCCGGAGGTATGTACTTATATATGTTTAAACTGTATCAATATCTTGAGTGTGTTTGCAGGAGAAGGGATCTTTTGTCCAAGCAACAATCGTAGATCCAGAGGGATCTCAAATCCAATACATTCAGAGGAACAACGCACTCCAGGTTAGATTGTTTTGATATGCCTCTAGTTGTTATGGCATTATTGTGATCTTATGAACATCTAGTTGTATTTTGATCTATTGAAGTTATGATTATTATACTAACCCCTTAAAACTAGAGATACACTTGTTGATCTTCACTCTAGGATATATTCTTGTTTTGTTGTCTGTTTTGGGTATGTTATCTTGTTAAATTCCATGGAGGTTTCCATGGAAATGTTGTTGTTCTTGTTTGTTGTTCTTGGCAGGTTACCTCGGAGGCAGGTCACTAGTGATAGCTCTAAGAGGGAGCTATAGTGACGGAATCAAAAGGAAACATATTATATGGTCTCTAGTTTGAGACATGAAGCAGTCTAACCAGACAAGGAGTTTGTACAGATTGACAGTTCGACCAATTCCTGGTGCATGATTCTATCAGTCTGAGTAAGTTATGGCATAGGAGACTTGCTCATTTGCATTATAGAGCCATTCCCGCTTTGGGGACGATGGTGACGGGGCTTCCACAACTCCGTGTTGAGCATGATGGCATTTGCAGAGGTTGTTCTCTTGGCAGGAATGTTAAGGGTTCTTTTCCTAGCAATAACAGCAGATCCAAAGGGATCTTGGACTCTGTGCATTCACACTTGTGTGGGTCTATGACAGGTGCTTCCTTGAGGTTGGATATTTGGGTATTCTTATACATTCACATACCCAAGGAGAAAAGGACGAAGCTAGACCTTTCAGGCAGGAAAGGTACATTTGTTGGGTACAGTGAATCTGCGAAGGAATATCGGATCTACATCCCAAGTTAGAGACAAATTGAAGTGAGCAGGGATGTTTCCTTTGAGGAGGACGTAGCCTTCAAGAGATCTAGAGGATCTCACATGCAGATTGACAGTGAGACGCAGGAGAAGATGGTGTCGTTTCCCACTCACCCTTCAGCAGTTCGGAGGGAGCCAGTTGAGCCCATGGAGACAATTGATCCTATTGATCCAATACATCCCGTTGATGTTCCTAGAGATATTGCAGTAGGCCAGAAGAGGCCTACCTAGGCCCGTCAGACTCTGCAAGAGGCAGAGAGACATGCAGCTCCCCGTGGTACTTTCAGAAAGTAAGAGACCTCAAAGATTCTCGAGCTATGTTGCAGTGATGAGCCACATCATTGATTCTGAGTCTTCCTGTTATGAGGAGGCACCCAGTCAACCGGTATGGAGAGATGCCATGATGGAAGAGTATCAATCCATCATGAAGAATGGTGTGTGGGTTATTGTTCCAAGACCTTAAGGGAAGTCTGTAGTGACTTCAAATGCGGTGGATGGAAGTATTGATAAATACAAGGCAAGATTCGTGGCTCGAGGTTTCTCCCAGATAGAGGGAGAAGACTATGATGAAACATTTGCACCTGTTGCTGGATATACTTTTATTAGATCCATTATTTCTCTTGCAGCCTCTATGGGATGGAGACTACATCAGATGGATGTTAAGACGGCCTTTTCTGAATAGAGTAATTGAAGAAGTGTATATAGAACAACCTCAAGGTTTTGAGGTACACAGTAAGGAGACTCATGTCTGCAGATTAAAGAAGGCCTTGTACGAACTCAAACAAGCTCCAAGAGCTCGGTATGCTCGGATTGATAACTACTTGACGAGACTTGGATTTTCCAAGAGACACACAGACCTGAACCTTTATTACAAGGTTGTGAAGGATGCACCTGTGATACTTCTACTATATGTTGATGACCTATTTATGACAGGTGCAGAGCCTCTCATTATTCAGTGTAAGAGGGAGCTAGCCTCTGAATTCGATATGAAGGATCTTGGTCTAATGCATTACTATTTGGGGCTAGAGGTATGGCAAAAGCCCAATGAAATCTTTCTTGGTCAAGGAAAGTACATAGTGAAGATCCTTTATGGAATGATGGATTGCAAAATCCATGCATACTCCCATGGTAACAAATTTGAAGAAGTTGAGAGACTTTGATTCTGATCCAATAGATCCATCTATCTACCAGCAGTTGATTGGCTCACTAATGTATTTGTTTAATACCAGGCCGGACATTTGCTTTGTTGTGAACACGTTGAGCCAGTTCCAGGTGGAACAAGACATGAGCAATATATTGTTGCAAAGCACATATTGAGATATTTGTGTGGCACACTAAACTATGGGTTGAGATATGTCTCAAACAGTGATATACAGCTGCAAGGATATACAGATTCTGATTGGGCAGGGAGTGCAGATGACAGAAAGAGTACTTCAGGAGTATGCTTTAGATTGGGCTCTGCTATGATATCTTGGACTAGAAGAAAGCAGAAGTTTGTTGCACTCAATACTGCAGAGGCAGAGTATATTGCGGCTTGTGATGGATGTACGGAAGCAGTATGGCTCCGTAAGCTAGTTTTCGGACTGTTTGATCAAGTGATGGAATCAACTGTGATATTCTGTAATAATCAATGTTGTGTAAAGCTTTCAGGGAACCCCTGTTCCATGACAGGTCGAAGCACATAGAGATCAAGTACTACAACCTCCGTGATAAAGTCCAGAAGGGAGAGATAAAGCTCCAATATATCTCCACCGATGAGCAGGCAGTTGATATTCTGACAAAGCCTCTGTCCAGAGCTAAGTTTGTGCACTTCAGGGACAAGCTGGGACTCGTGGAGATTGATCCTCTCAATGAGAGGGAGTGTTGATGGACAGACATTCTCTCTGAGTTCACAGGTAGTGAACAGGGTCGAGAGAATGGTGCACGCTGGACGAACATTCTCTCTGAGTTCACAGATAGTGCCCAAAGTGGGGAGAATGGTCCAGGTTTGTACCATGGACGAACATTCCCTCTGAGTTCACAGGTAGTGACCAGAGTGGAGAGAGAGGTCCAGAACGAACATTCTTCTTGAGTTCATAGGTAATGACCAAAGTGGAGAGAGAGGTCCAGAACGAACATTCTTCAAGAATGGTCCTTCTCCCTGAGTTCGCAATAGTGACAAGAGTGGGGAGAATGGTACAGGGCAGGCATTCTTCTTGAGTTCGCAGTGGTGACCAAAGTGGGAAGAGTGGTCCTTCTCCCTGAGTTCATAGTAGTGACCAGAGTGGGGAGATACAGGACGGACATTCTTCTTGTATCACAGATAGTGACCAAATTAAGAAGAATGGTCCTTGTAGCCCAGGGACAATCAATTGAGTGTGCAACATCATGCCCGGATTTTACTCAAACAGAGTGTGGCCTAGACAGNTGCAGAAGGAAGGAAGTAGAGCGCATCTTGGTTAGGGTTTCCTCATACCCCTTGCTATGGTTTGTCTTTTGTGATGCGCATGGTGGAGGCCAGCTACTCTAGCGCTCTGGCTAGAGTATGTTGTAGGTGCATTGTTGGTTATCTCTTGGTGGTGCGCTCGTGGAGGTTATACACCCTAGCAATCTGGCTAGGGTGTGTTGCATATATGTTGTTGGGTTATCTACTTTGTGGTTTGCTCTAGTGGATAGAGCTTTTTCTTGGTTATTTTCTCTTGGCAAGGATATTCTCTATAAGAAGGTTTGTTGGCTTTTTCTTCCCTTGTGTAGAAAGGTTTCCCAGGATGTATATGCTTATGCTCGAGGGAGGCACGAGTAGGTACCTATGGTTGGGTGGCGATGGTGTAGCATCACCTATGGTGAAACGAGCATGCAAAAGAAGTTCAAATTGCTATGGTAAATCTAATGTTAACATAATCAACAAAATTTCAGCATGGTTTCAAAGCGAGGTTTCCTTCAGAACAGTCTAATTGCTAGAAGGAAGATCATGAGACTTACCTTGCCGATGCAGTCTGTCTCAGTACCTTGTCGTTGCACAGTTTTATTTTTTGTCAATCTCGTTGAGCACCTTTCCTTAGGTCGTTTGGCCTAATTTCCTTCACCAACGGGTGTGCCCTACCCTAACACATCACCAGCTACCTTCAAACTGCAAGTTGGAGCACTTTGAAGTTTTAGGGTTTGTTACTGCTGCCGGATGGTGCCACTGCTTGCCGCTGCTGCCGGAGGTATGTACTTATATATGTTTAAACTGTATCAATATCTTGAGTGTGTTTGCAGGAGAAGGGATCTTTTGTCCAAGCAACAATCGTAGATCCAGAGGGATCTCAAATCCAATACATTCAGAGGAACAACGCACTCCAGGTTAGATTGTTTTGATATGCCTCTAGTTGTTATGGCATTATTGTGATCTTATGAACATCTAGTTGTATTTTGATCTATTGAAGTTATGATTATTATACTAACCCCTTAAAACTAGAGATACACTTGTTGATCTTCACTCTAGGATATATTCTTGTTTTGTTGTCTGTTTTGGGTATGTTATCTTGTTAAATTCCATGGAGGTTTCCATGGAAATGTTGTTGTTCTTGTTTGTTGTTCTTGGCAGGTTACCTCGGAGGCAGGTCACTAGTGATAGCTCTAAGAGGGAGCTATAGTGACGGAATCAAAAGGAAACATATTATATGGTCTCTAGTTTGAGACATGAAGCAGTCTAACCAGACAAGGAGTTTGTACAGATTGACAGTTCGACCAATTCCTGGTGCATGATTCTATCAGTCTGAGTAAGTTATGGCATAGGAGACTTGCTCATTTGCATTATAGAGCCATTCCCGCTTTGGGGACGATGGTGACGGGGCTTCCACAACTCCGTGTTGAGCATGATGGCATTTGCAGAGGTTGTTCTCTTGGCAGGAATGTTAAGGGTTCTTTTCCTAGCAATAACAGCAGATCCAAAGGGATCTTGGACTCTGTGCATTCACACTTGTGTGGGTCTATGACAGGTGCTTCCTTGAGGTTGGATATTTGGGTATTCTTATACATTCACATACCCAAGGAGAAAAGGACGAAGCTAGACCTTTCAGGCAGGAAAGGTACATTTGTTGGGTACAGTGAATCTGCGAAGGAATATCGGATCTACATCCCAAGTTAGAGACAAATTGAAGTGAGCAGGGATGTTTCCTTTGAGGAGGACGTAGCCTTCAAGAGATCTAGAGGATCTCACATGCAGATTGACAGTGAGACGCAGGAGAAGATGGTGTCGTTTCCCACTCACCCTTCAGCAGTTCGGAGGGAGCCAGTTGAGCCCATGGAGACAATTGATCCTATTGATCCAATACATCCCGTTGATGTTCCTAGAGATATTGCAGTAGGCCAGAAGAGGCCTACCTAGGCCCGTCAGACTCTGCAAGAGGCAGAGAGACATGCAGCTCCCCGTGGTACTTTCAGAAAGTAAGAGACCTCAAAGATTCTCGAGCTATGTTGCAGTGATGAGCCACATCATTGATTCTGAGTCTTCCTGTTATGAGGAGGCACCCAGTCAACCGGTATGGAGAGATGCCATGATGGAAGAGTATCAATCCATCATGAAGAATGGTGTGTGGGTTATTGTTCCAAGACCTTAAGGGAAGTCTGTAGTGACTTCAAATGCGGTGGATGGAAGTATTGATAAATACAAGGCAAGATTCGTGGCTCGAGGTTTCTCCCAGATAGAGGGAGAAGACTATGATGAAACATTTGCACCTGTTGCTGGATATACTTTTATTAGATCCATTATTTCTCTTGCAGCCTCTATGGGATGGAGACTACATCAGATGGATGTTAAGACGGCCTTTTCTGAATAGAGTAATTGAAGAAGTGTATATAGAACAACCTCAAGGTTTTGAGGTACACAGTAAGGAGACTCATGTCTGCAGATTAAAGAAGGCCTTGTACGAACTCAAACAAGCTCCAAGAGCTCGGTATGCTCGGATTGATAACTACTTGACGAGACTTGGATTTTCCAAGAGACACACAGACCTGAACCTTTATTACAAGGTTGTGAAGGATGCACCTGTGATACTTCTACTATATGTTGATGACCTATTTATGACAGGTGCAGAGCCTCTCATTATTCAGTGTAAGAGGGAGCTAGCCTCTGAATTCGATATGAAGGATCTTGGTCTAATGCATTACTATTTGGGGCTAGAGGTATGGCAAAAGCCCAATGAAATCTTTCTTGGTCAAGGAAAGTACATAGTGAAGATCCTTTATGGAATGATGGATTGCAAAATCCATGCATACTCCCATGGTAACAAATTTGAAGAAGTTGAGAGACTTTGATTCTGATCCAATAGATCCATCTATCTACCAGCAGTTGATTGGCTCACTAATGTATTTGTTTAATACCAGGCCGGACATTTGCTTTGTTGTGAACACGTTGAGCCAGTTCCAGGTGGAACAAGACATGAGCAATATATTGTTGCAAAGCACATATTGAGATATTTGTGTGGCACACTAAACTATGGGTTGAGATATGTCTCAAACAGTGATATACAGCTGCAAGGATATACAGATTCTGATTGGGCAGGGAGTGCAGATGACAGAAAGAGTACTTCAGGAGTATGCTTTAGATTGGGCTCTGCTATGATATCTTGGACTAGAAGAAAGCAGAAGTTTGTTGCACTCAATACTGCAGAGGCAGAGTATATTGCGGCTTGTGATGGATGTACGGAAGCAGTATGGCTCCGTAAGCTAGTTTTCGGACTGTTTGATCAAGTGATGGAATCAACTGTGATATTCTGTAATAATCAATGTTGTGTAAAGCTTTCAGGGAACCCCTGTTCCATGACAGGTCGAAGCACATAGAGATCAAGTACTACAACCTCCGTGATAAAGTCCAGAAGGGAGAGATAAAGCTCCAATATATCTCCACCGATGAGCAGGCAGTTGATATTCTGACAAAGCCTCTGTCCAGAGCTAAGTTTGTGCACTTCAGGGACAAGCTGGGACTCGTGGAGATTGATCCTCTCAATGAGAGGGAGTGTTGATGGACAGACATTCTCTCTGAGTTCACAGGTAGTGAACAGGGTCGAGAGAATGGTGCACGTTGGACGAACATTCTCTCTGAGTTCACAGATAGTGCCCAAGGTGGGGAGAATGGTCCAGGTTTGTACCATGGACGAACATTCCCTCTGAGTTCACAGGTAGTGACCAGAGTGGAGAGAGAGGTCCAGAACGAACATTCTTCTTGGGTTCATAGGTAATGACCAGAGTGGCAAGAATGGTCCTTCTCCCTGAGTTCTCAATAGTGACAAGAGTGGGGAGAATGGTACAAGGCAGGCACTCTTCTTGAGTTCACAGTAGTGACCAAAGTGGGAAGAGTGGTCCTTCTCCCTGAGTTCACAGTAGTGACCAGAGTGGGGAGATACAGAACGGACATTCTTCTTGTATCACAGATAGTGACCAAATCAAGAAGAATGGTCCTTGTAGCCCAGGGACAATCAATTGAGTGTGCAGCATCATGCCCGGATTTTACTCAAACAGAGTGTGGCCTAGACAGTGATGTGTCATGTATTATGACAGATGATGCGGATACAGATGATGATCTGTTATAACCCTTTTATAGAAATTTATTTTGACAACTTGAGAACTTTTAGATGGTCATTATGAATACCTCCCTAGTTAAGAGGGAGTGTTGAATTTTTGTAACTATGGTTGGTCTTCATAATGTATTTGTAAAGCATATTGTTATGCTCGAGAAAAAGAAGGTCCTATGTGCATGTAGGTCCTAGTGTATTCTAGTGGTGATGAGGCCCTATAAAAGGTCCACATTGGGTGTAGCCATGTGCGACGTGATGATGCTACCAGTAGCATGGTCTGCGTGACCATGGCCTGGTCGAAGGGCCATGGCATAGCCTGTGAGGCTATGAGGACCAGAGGAAAAAGATCATGTAGAATACCTCCCTGACTAAGAGGGAGTGTTGATGTTTCTGGTAGCAGCGGGAGATATTCACCTACGGGATAGGTATTCACCTACGGGATAACCTTTCTTATAGATAAAGATGCCAAGAACTCAAGAAGATCCCAGTCGGCATCACAGAAAATAATAAAGAAGAATTATAATGCTCTAGAAGTAAAGTCAGATCCAGAAGAAAAAGATAAACAGAAATTATATTTTCCAAAAAGTCAGGTCGACCTTGCCAGAAAATTCACTGGACATATTAGTATAAATAAGGGTGACGCCACATTTGTCACTCTCATGGAGACATAGCACAAGTTTGGAGGAGAGTTGCAGTTGCAAAAGGAAGGAAGTAGGGCGCATCTTGGTTAGCATTTCCTCATACCCCTTGCTAGGGTTTCTCTTTTGTGATGCGCATGGTGGAGGCCAGCTACTCTAGCGCTCTAGCTAGAGTATGTTGTAGTTGCATTGTTGGTTATCTCTTGGTGGTGCGCTAGTGGAGGTTGTTGAAATATTGTAACTGCAAAGAGTATTCTATTTATTTATTGAGTCATTATTCATTAGATCAATCCCCTTTTGCGGATTGATCATGTCGGGCATTGTAATTGACCAAATCCCCTTTTGCGGATTGGTCAAACCCTAATTGTATTATGCAAATTAAAAAGTCGGCCCCCATGCCTAATTAAAGTGGTTTTAACCACTAAGAAGACAAGTCGGCCCTGCCCAGTGAAGAGACACCTTTCCAGCACCTGCCAGTTTGTATAAATAAAGGAAGCCAGCGCCTCATTTGATCACTCACTCATTCACTCATCAAGTGTGCAAGTCTAGAGAGCTGCAGTTGGGAAAAGAAGGAAGAGAGAGGCTCATTGCTCAGTGGAGGATATTCTCTAGTGTTTGGTTTATTGTCTTGGCATTGTATTGGCTATCTATATTAAGGAAGTTTTTGTTGGGTTTTCTCCCCCATGAGGGTTTCCTAGGATAAATGTTGTCTATCTTGTGATTGTGTTTCTCTCAGTCATCCTATCTATGCTATGGTTATCTAGTAAAATGAAAAGAAACCTAATAATAGCTCAAAACTTAACATGGTATCAGAGCTAAGCTGAAGAGAGCATCTTTCATCGGATAAAGAAAAATGTCACTGTGTCGTACAAGAAAATTAGGGTTTTTTATTGGAGAGGAAATTTTGCCTAAAAACCATCTAGAAAAGTGCGCTCTAGCCTAGGAACTCTTTGGCAGCTTGAGCATACCTTTTCAGTGGTTAGATACTTTGGAAAGTCAAACCCTAGTTTTGACCGGTACCAGAAAACCAGAAGTACCAGAAAACCAGGAAACCAAAACCAGTAATAGAAGTATCAATCCAGATTTCCGCAAGCTCAGTTTCAAGGGGTAAAATTTGGATTTTTAGAAATCTGACTGCACCAGCTTACTCACCTCACCGCATCTAGCCCCTGGATCAGAATTTCAAAATTTGAAGTTTGAAAAATTAGGGTTTCCTCATAAAACCCTAAGTTGCAGTTGCAGTTTTAGAATCAGTTGCAGTATCAATTGCAGTTGCAGTATCAGTTGAAGTATCAGTTGTAGTACTAGTTGCAGTCAGCCTTGAAGTTTTAAAAGGATTGGTAATTATTACCGCTGCTACCAGATGGTGCCACTACCTGCAAATACTATCAGAGGTATGTACTCACATATGTTTAAACTGTTAAGCTTTAAAGGGCATTTGCAGGAGAAGGGATCGCTTTCCATAGATCCAGAAGGATCTCAGATCCAATAGATTCAGAGGAATAATGCAACCCAAGTTTGATTATTCTGATATGCATCTATTTGTTATGACATTATTTTAATCTAGGTTGCATGTTGAAGCTATGACCATCATACTACCCTTTGGTCAAAATTAAAGTCAAGGTATCAAATGGATTAAAGTTGAGATCATAGAGTTTATTCTCTAACCCAACCTTCTGTCAAGATAGCATATTGTCTTAGTACAAAAGACAGGTTGAAGAAATCACTTGTCATCTTGAGTGAAGGAGACTTGGAAGAAAAGCAACACACTCATTCTTGAGGACAAGACTCCAGGTTCCAGGTTTGCTTAATTAAGTTGATAAGATTCAAAGTTGCACATGACAAAGTTGATAACTACCCCATTACAAGTAAACACTATAGTTGAGGTAGCAGTCTTTGAAAAGTATTATACTTGGTAGCATGTGAGCATATCAAGATAAATGCTTAATGTAAACATTTACCAGATACAACTAACATCTCTAGGAGAAAATTCTTGTGTTGATTCCAGGTTACCTTGGATGAATGTTTGATCACAACACTAGAAGAGTGTTGATCTCATTTCGTATTGTATTTCTTACTTTTGATCCTTGTT
>JZKD02S0269838.1:0-12230 GCA_000966675.3 Picea glauca
TGCACTTTGTTATGGTACAGGTTGATTACAGGTTGTTTGGTACAGGTTGGTGCATGGTTGATGCACTTGTTTATGGTACAGGTTGATTACAGGTTGAGGTACAGGTTGATGCATGGCTCAAATTTATTAGTACAGTTTTACAATGGTATATCTCATAGTGATAGTGTGACAATGATTCCATCATTCTACTTCTACTTCAGGGCGGTTGGACGGGGCAAGGATAGGTGGTTGTAGCCACCTTCCGGTTGTAACAGGAGAACATAGGCGGTTGTATCCTCCTTCTAGTTGTAGCCAGAAAATTGGGGAGTTGGAGCTTCCTTCAGGTTGTAACCTGAGAAACTAGGGGGTTGGAGCCTCCTTCCAATTGCAGCTAGAAAACAAAGGAAGTTGGTGCTTCTAATGAATGTAATTCTTCAAGACATATAAGAAAAAGCATTCTGTGGTTTTCTCCTTATTTGGGTTTCCACGTAAAACACCGGTGTACTGTGTATGTGTATGATTGTTCATTTGTTCATTTCTTATTTACTCTATTGTTATTGGATTATAATGCTTCATTGATATAACACTTGGATTATATGGTTAAAAAGGATTAAATTTCTCTATTACTGATTCACCCCCCCCTCTCAGTAATCCAACATATTGATGGAGAGGAAGTTAAAGTGCAACTGGCTTCTCTTCGATTGGAAGGAACCGCTCTCATATGGTGGGAGAGAAAACTTTAGGACATAAGTAAGTGTGGTAATATTCTTTCCTCGTGGTCAGAATTTAAATCAACGATAAGGAAGCAATTTTATCCATTTGGTTATTTACATAAAGCAATGATGGAATGGAAAACTTAAAGGTAAAGTAAAGGTCAAACTATACAAAGTTTGACAGAAGAATTTAGGAAGAAATCTCTTACATTAAACATTCCTTTGGATTCTTAGGAAACTTTAATGAAGCATATTGGCGCACTTCATAGTTATAATCATCATACTTTTCTCTTATTTAACCCCACCAGTATTAGCGAAGTTTGTGTGCAAGCCACTCATATTGAGAACATGGGAAAGAATGTTCAAGAATATCCCACAAAGAAACCTTCCAATATCCCACATAAGCCTTTTAAGAAGTTTAAAAAGAAGGACAAGAAGACAGCCACAGTGACGAGAGAAGGAGGAAATCCATATTGCACTCATTGCAAGTAATGTGGTCACGATGATGAACATTGTTGGAAACTGCATCCAGAAAAGAGACTGAAACAATTCGATGGAATGGGGAAGACAAAAAACATTGCTACAGTACAACAAGATATTGGTTCCAATTCAGGATATGAAGAAAAGATCACAGCGGTTGGAGTACAAGGTAAATATTCCATTCATGCTAGTTCAAATTCCAGTAATGAATCTCATGATGATGAATGAAAGAGGAATAAATTATTTCACATAAGAGTTGTATCTAAACACACTAAGATAGATACATTATTTGATCCAAGTTCCCAACTAAAATTAATATCTGAAGCACTTGTCAAAAAGATGGGTCTTGAAACGAAACCACATCCAAAGCCTTATCCTCTTGGTTGGGTATGTGATAAAGAAAAATTTAATGTCACCAAAGAATGTAGGGTCAGATTTTCTATTGCTTCAAAGTTGATTGATGAAGTGGATTTGTATGTTGTATCACTTGATATATGTGGTATAGTGATGGGGGGTCCTTATCTTTATGATAGAAAAATAATTCTTCTTTCGTCTTGAGAACAAATACCACCTTACCAAGGGGGGAGTGGAATATATCGATAGAGCTCACAACATGAGGGTAAATACAACACTTTTTAGTGCAGGACAAATGAGGAGACTCATAAACATTAATAAGAGATATGTACTCATGGTTGTAAGCGAGAAAGATGTTAGAACATCCGACGCTTTTCAAGGATGTGATCCTTCTCATAAGAAAGAATTAATTGATATTTTTTCTAAGTATGATGATATTTTCCAGGAACCAGATGGATTACCTCCTAAGAGGGAAATCCAACATGAGATACATCTTCAGCAGGATTCGCCTCATCCTAATGTGGGCATGTACAGGCTGTCAGTTGTGGAGATGACAGAGATCAAGAAGCAGGTACAGAGATTACTAGATCAAGGGGTCATCAAGCCCAGTTCATCTCCTTGTGGTTATCCGTTCGTGATGGTGCCAAAGAAAGATGGAACATGGAGAATGTGTGTGGATTATCGGGCCTTAAATAAAATCACGGTGAAAAATCATTAACCTCTTCCTAATATAGATGATTTACATGATCAGTTAAAGAATGTTGTTTATTTCACTAAGTTGGATTTGCGTAGTGGATACCATCAGATCAGGGTTGCAAAATAGGATGCATGGAAGACTTCCTTTAAAACCAAAAATGGATTGTTTGAGTGGTTAGTTATGCCGTTTGGGATTTGTAATGCTCCGACAACTTTCATGTGTGTGATGAATGATGTATTCAGGCCTTTCCTAGATGATTTTGTGATTGTATATTTAGACAACATTCTTATTTTCAGCGGGACTTGTGATGAACATGTGAGGCATGTAAAGAAAGTATTGTATACTTTGCAAAGGGAAAAGTTGTATGTAAAATTTTCTAAATGTGAATTTGGCAAGACCGCACTTGTATACTTATGTCATATTGTAGGAGGAGGAAAATTACAAATTGATCCTTCCAAGATTGATGTAATTGTAAATTGGCCTAAGCAAAAAAGTGTAACCAAGATCCAAAGCTTCTTAGGTGCAATCTAGTATTGGATGAGGTTCATTTCAAAATTCTCCTTTATAGCAGCTCCTTTGCATGCCTTAACTAGTGTGAAGAACACTTTTAAGTGGGAAGGAAAGAAACAAAATTATTTCAACACTTTGAAGGAAAAGATCAGTACCGCACCAGTATTAGCACTGTCAAATCTTCAACATTGTTTTGAGATCGAGACATATGCCAACGGATATGCCATGGGTGCAGTATTGATGCAATATCGTAAGCCTATATGTTACCACTCTGAAACTTTTAACCAAGTTGTTGTTAACTATCCTACATATGATAAAGAGTTGTATGCATTAGTTCAAAGTGTAAATAAATGGAAGCACTACTTGTTAGGGAAGGAAACAATCATACATACATATCACCAGACCTTACAGTATCTCCAAGAACAAGCCAAACTACAACAATCTTGACACTACATATGGATGGGTTTTCTACAACAATTTTATTTGGTAATCAAGTACAAAAAGGGTACAAGTAACAAGGTAGATGATATGCTTTCAAGACCTCCTATTGTTGCTTCTATTATTTTGAATAATACTTCTTTATCTCATGATATCTATGTGGAACAATATGTCATTGATGAAGATTTTAAAGAAGTATATGAGAATCTAACCCATGGTCCACACGTAGAGAACTATTATCTGTAGGGAAAACTACTCTACCACCTTGGAAAGCTATGTATTCCTACAAGTGAACGAGTCCATGTAATACAAAAAGATCACTCTTCTCTTGTGTCTAGGCATTTTGGGGTAGGAAAAACTATAGCTCATTTGTAGAGGTTTTGTTACTGGTCTCAAATGAAAGAAATTGTAACTAAATATGTAAAGGGTTGTGTGATGTGTTCTACTTGTAAGCCCACTAATAGAAAATTGGGGCTATGCTCACCACTACCTATTACATCCCATCCATGGAAAAGTATCTCCATGGATTTTGTAGGGGGTTTACCAATGTCAAAAGGGGGTCATGAATATTTGTATGTTGTATTGGATAGGTTCAACAAAATATGTACATCGATGCCATATAAAAAATAGATCATTGCTGAGCATACTACTAATCTCTTCTTTTAGTATCTTTGGGTTCAATTTGGGTTACCCACATCCATTATCTTGGATCAAGATACTCAATTCCTTGGGGATTTTTGGATAATCTTGTGAAGAATGATGGACACCAAATTGAAGGGGAGCACTGCTTTCCATCCTCAGATTGACGGACAGACAAAGGTTGTAAACTGAATAGTGGTACTTTTTCTTCGAGGCTACTGTAGCAAGCATCCCAAGTTATGGGATGAACAAACACCTTATGTAGATCATGATTACAACTGGGCCTTACATTCCTCCACTCAGTGTTCACCTTTCGAGACATGCTTTGGGTACTTACATAAAGTTCCTTTGGACTTGATGTATGGGAGAGATGTCGATTCAAATGAAGAAAGAACATAGGATAGAGCCCACACATTCATCCAGAGGATCCAGCAAGTGCACCAGGCAGTCAGGGAACAGTTGGAGAAAATTCAAGCACAATATAAAGCTCGACATGACAAGCACAGGGTTGATCATCAGTTCCAGGTTGGAGATCGGGTATGGCTTCACATCAGCAAAGAGAGATTAAAGGGTGAAGGAAAGAAACTCAAGCCCATTCATTATTGACCCTTCATTATTTTGGAGAAAAGTGGTACCAATTCTTTTCGTCTATATCTTCCAACTTATATGTAGATTTACTCAGTTGTAATGTAGAGAACTTGAAACTTTTTTAGCCTCCCATGATCATGGATCAAGATGAGGAAGTTTCAATACTTTCAGTTGATGAGTTTTCTCCTGAGTGCTTGAATGAGTTAAAGGATGATATCATCCTGGATAAAAGGATGAGGACTTCACGTAGGGTTGATGTTGATTATCTTCGAGTAGGATTAAAGGGAACACATCCAAGCAAGCAAAGTGGATTGAGAAGGACAAGATGAGGGAACTCTTCCCTCACTTATCTGTTGAATGATGAAAGCTTTTGGTGGTCCAAAAATCTCTCAGTGGGAAGGCATGATCTAGAAAGGATCCAGATAAGACTAAGAACAACTCAAAACTTGCAGAAGAAGATAAAGATGCTCAGAATGGCCTTAACAAACAGAGAAAGGGAAAAAATTCAAAGTTCTCAAAACTCAGTGAAAATGACATCATCATGAAGAGCGCATCATAATATTTCCAATAGCACAAACAACTCATCAAAACGGAGTTACGGATTGAAAGATATTCACATTCAAAGTTTGATCAACCTAGCCAAGTCAGTAGTGGGATGAGTCAGAATCTGTACTGCTGACGTCAGCATCTGTACGGATGACATCAACATCTGTACAACATACATGGCATGAGCAAGAGGTGACATGTGTCATGATGACATCAACATGACGTTACCATGGTGACATGGCAACACTAGAGGCTGCCACATGTCATTGATATTTGGCATTTCTAGGTCATTCTATGGACCAATAGAATTGTGTCACGTGGCATTTCATATAGTGATGTGGCGCTGAGGTGGAAGGATGAGTTGGCATATGAAGTGGCAATCCCCATAGTGATGTGGTGATGATGTGGCAAGATGATGGTATAGTGGTTGACGTAGTCCAATAGGTGGTTGCCATGTGGCCTAATCATGGGATGCCACGTGGTAGTGGGAAAATTCCCAATGACAACCCGTGATCGAAAATTCAAAAAAATAAGATTTGGTGGGTCTGCCAAATTTGGCGGGACCCCGCCAAATCTAGAAATCGACCAACAGATAGAACCATCGCCAAAGTAGGGGAATGAAATATATTCAAATATATATATAAGTTGCAATGGTCAGGCCAAAAGGGGAGGCCAACGGGCTTGACCCCAAGACCTCACCCCTTATAAACGCCTTAATATATGCTTTGTAACCAGTGGACCAACAACCCCACATTTTAACAATGTCGTGTTTATTACTTAAAACATGCATCCACCCAGTGATGGAGGAGGGCATGCGTGGGTACAGATGGGCACGCAGATCGAGGAAAAGTACTCAACATTTATTACAGGTTGCAGGGCACAAAAACCGAGACATAATTCCTCTTGGGCCTGGGAATGACAGAGTCGGATCAAGGCATGGAGACAAACATTTTTGGGTAATTCGACGCCAAGAATTCATTAGTGTTGTCTGTTTTCTGATCTGAGAAATACGTCTCCAGCTTGATTTCAAAATGAGGTATACGTATGTATTTTTCCAAATTCTTTTGTCGAGTTAATGAAAAAGCCTACCCATTTGAGAGAAGGAACCAGAGATGTAGTCCACCAAGGATGAACTCCGTTATCAAGTTTTTTTGTTCAGATTTGATGCTTATGTCTCTTCATTATTGAGTTTTTCCTTCTTTAATGGCGCACTTTAATTTATGCTCATTTAATGCAATTCTTTATAAGTCACTCGATGAAAAGATCTCAGAACACCTACTGATCCTCTTGCTCATTCGCTTGGTTCATTGTCTATTTTGGTTCCATATCCTTATCCTCTTCTTCTCTTGTTGGGTTTTGTAGTTTAGTCTCTTCTTTCTTTGTTTTCTGGCATTTTAAGTCCTCCTTGTTTTTTTTTCTACTATCCTTATCTATGGTTTTTTCCATTGAATCATTGGTTATTGACCATTACATCCTCCTTTATCTATGCTAGCATTTGAAATTTTTTATTGTTGACTATCGGTGCTATGCCTATAGATGTGGTCATTTTTCTGCATAATTTCCTTTTGCTAGAGACCTTGGTGAATCCTTTAGGGTATTCTATTTACTTTCCTTTGTCATTATTTTTCCTATATATTCAATGGGTAATCATGCAACAAATGAATGTGCTCATGTAATTTGTGACATTTGAATGGTATATGTTCATAGTCCAATGGCTAGCTCCATTTCAAGTATTAGAATTTGATAGCTATAGCCTCCAGGAGGGCTCTTGATACATCCATGTAAACACAGTTATGGGCATACAAGGTGAAATACCCTTGTTTTGTGACCTTTGAGATATTGAAAAAGGATGCCAGGGTGTTGCCTATGCCCTTAAGTGTTTCTTTTTCCCAAAACTCCTGAGGAAAAGAGTAAATTCTTATCCAGGATGGAGCTACTATGAAATCTTCCTTCTCTAGACTGAATCTTTTCAACCAGTAGCATAATTGTAGCCCCTTCGAGTTAAACAAGTATGGCCCTTCCTCGAATAATTTTTCCTTGTCTTCCAAGCATGAGAAGATCGTTGTGAAGAACCCCTTCAAACCTTGTTTCAAGTTGATTTTCCCCCTAACCTTCCATCTTTATTCCATCCACCCTATAAGAGAATTCTCTAATGCTAGATGCCTAGGAATTTCCCTATGACTACATGGTCCTTCATGTACTAAACCTAGTCACCTATATGGAAAGAGATTACCTTGTATGTTGGATTTTTTTATGCCTTGGATAAATGTCCATTATAAATCTTGCCTTTCTATCTCCTTTGTTTTAGGTCAGTTTTGTTTGCTTCCTTTTCCCTCATCATGCCTTTCCCTATCCCGCTCATTTCCATAGGGGAGACAGAGCCACTCATTGTTTCGTTCCCAATGGTTTCATCCTTGAAGGACCATCCTACCACCATATTCTAAACCTCTACCATTGTCCTTGATAGACCTATCTTTTTGCGCATTTGCTTTCCCAATACACCAAGTTGTGCACGTGAGATTAAAGCCACAATAGATAGTCCCATCTCTACCAAAACCCATTCACAATCATGATTACTGATACAATCAATCATATCCATGGCATGCATGGAAATCCCACATCCAGTCGAGAGAAAACATGAGAAGGGATTAAACACAAAGACCAAATAAGTGAGGTTAATGTAATATGACAGTAGACTTCACGGTTGCATGAAGTGGTCGAGGGAGGTGGTGGCCATGTGGAGTTTCCATAGAATTATTAATAAATGAGGGGGAATCATTAGGGTATATGCATAAAAACTAAATCACCATTGATGTAAAAGTCCCCAATTTTACTTTTTATAGTAAAGTCAGCCTCCTAGTCTATCAAGGAGTTCTTGTGTTAGAAGATATGTAAAAAATACACATTCTCAAATTTTTGAAGAGAAATTTGAATTCGGTGGAATATGGAGTAGAGACTAGGAATGTGATTCCTGGAATCTTCCTCCTCACAAAATACCTTTATAATTATTAAACTTATTTATATTTTTTATTTTTATAAATGATTTTAAAGTTATCCAACAACAACACTCAAGTCATTACAATAAATAATATACTCATTAAAAGCTCAACATGTCACTTACATGTGAGAATTCACCTAGGTTAACAATCATTCTTCATAACCTTAACCTCTCTCTCTCTCTCTCTCTCTCTCTCTCTCTCTCTCTATATATATATATATATATAAACATAATACATTATCTTAACATTTTAAATCATATTAAGAAGTTATTAAAAAAATATTAATAACTTTCAAATTTTATTTAAATTTTCACTAAATATTTATATAATTTATAATACACTTCATAAATGTTTATGATTACTCTCATATAATTTGTTAAATGTTTTTACTAATAATTTTTAATGATTTATTTATCATCTTCATAAACATTCCAAATTTTGTAACAGATAAATTCATTTTTAATGAAGAAAATATAAAAATCAATTTTTAAAATTATTTTTCTTTTTTATTATTTAATTTTTAAAAAATAAAAATTATAAATAAACACATTTTATAAAAGAGCGAAATCTGAAAATGTGTATTTGAGCAAATTTTTTTAAGTGGATAAAGGGGCAGCGAATTTTTTTAAGTGAATAAAGGGGCACATGTGGACAAATGTACACCTTCGTTCCTTGCAACCTCCAACCCACCACCTTTCAAAGCGATCATATGTAAACATAAACTATTAATTATAAAAATTTATATATACAAAAACTCCCATCAACCACTTTGTCAATGCATATTGTCATTTTCCATTACTTACTATCTTATTGAAAAAACCTCAAAATTCACTTCATTTGAGATATGCCAATCAATTTTCCAAGATTTTATGGATTGTAGTAGATATAGTGACTTTTTAAATTAGTTTGTTGTTATAACAAATCACTTAATTTTTCGATCTATATTAATGTAATCAGTTTTATATAATTGTTTAAGAGCTCTTACAAATCTATGTAAACTTATAATGGTCTTTTAAATTAAATTAAATTTGTTGTTATAACAAATCACTTAATTTTTCGATCTATATTAATGTAATCAGTTTTATATAATTGTTTAAGAGCTCTTATAAATCTATGTAAACTTATAATGGTCTTTTAAATTAAATTAGTTTGTTGTTATAATAAATTATTTAATTTTTCGATTTATATTAATGTAATCAGTTTTATATAATTGTTTAAGAGTTTTTATAAATCTATGTAAACCTATAAAAGTAGATGAAGTTGAATGTGAGTGATAATCTTGGTTTGGCTGATGTAATATGTTCTTTGAATGATTAATAAACCAAATATCATTGTTTCATGAATGTTTCTTTGTATAAGGTTTTACCACATAAAATTGTTGTGTTAATTTGTATAATTGCTATTGTCTATGTGTTGTAATTTGTGTCATTTAAATCTAGTTAATTTATGCTTCTGTTGCACATCAAGTAGTATCATAGCAGGTACATCAAGCTTAGCCAAAAAAATCTACTTAAGCTCAAAAACCTTTGGAAGAGATTTAACATGTGAAGTCGCATTCCTTGCAAAGGGTGTCTTTTCTTTTACCTAGACGCTTCCTAAGGAGTGTTGGAGGAGCGTCCCCTGCTCCATGCCTTAAGAAACTAAATTTTCCACATCCGGCCGCCCCTGGTGAAAAGCATGTGAAGCGTCATTGGAGAGACGTGCCCTGTACCAGCATAGAGGAGCGTCGAGACAGGGTCTGTAGGTGTCTAGAGGAGCGTCCTAGATGCAAGGACCATACTAGACGGGGAGCATCCTCTTATGGACGAAATTTTATGGAGGATGTTCTTTTAATTTTTTTTTTTAAGGATTACCTTTATAGGTGCATGTAGCGTAATATTATGTGGAGTGGAAGTATAAAGTTTTTCTTTTATGAATTATTTGAGGTGAGCGTTGGTTTTATTTAAAGAATTTTTTTGGTATATTTATTTTAAATATTTTTTTTTAAACTTTTTTAATTACTATTTTTTGAAGTTCACTTTGAACAATAAAAATTGATCCTCCATAATAAATAAAAAGTTCATCTTATTAGTAGTGATATTGGGTGGTTTTGTGTTAATGGCAAAAGTGCAGAGTTTGAAATTTGAGATCGAGAAATTTAATGGGAAGAACAATTTCAAATTGTGGAAGGTCAAGATGCGGGATAGATTGGTGCTATAAGGGTTGAAAAATGAGTTTTCGTGAAGGACAAAGAAAATGACAAGCATGACAAACGAGGAATGGGAAGATATGGACACCAGAGAACACAATACCATTTATCTATGTCTAGCAGATGAAGTTCTATTTAATATCATAGGAGAGGATACAACAACAGGCTTATGGAGTAAGATGGGAAGTCTGTATATGACGAAGACCTTTGCAAGCATAATTTACTTGAAGAAGCAATTATAGAGTTTGTGGATGAAAGAAGGTATGAAAATTGTTGATCATTTAAATACCTTTAATACCCTTATAGTTCAATTGACTTGTATAGAAGTTAAACTTGAAGATGAAGATAAGGCTATTACACTATTGTGTTTGTTTCTTGAGTCTTGGGATAATTTAGTCACCTCTATTAGCTTTAGCTCAATAGATGTTTTAGATTATGACTCTGTCGTGGGAGCTTTGTTGGCTGAGGAGATGAGGAGAAAATCTAGTCAAGAAACCTCAACTTCAGAGGCGATGGTGATCAAAGGTCATCCCAAAGAGAAGAATCAAAGATGTTCTTCACGATCTAAGTCAAGAGGAAGAAAGGATATCTAGCAAAATGTTGGTACTGTGGAAAAATAGGGTATATCAAGAAAGACTGCTATAAAAGAAAAGAATGCGAGGAGAAATCTAAAAAGGAAGCTAATTTGGCTGCAACAAATTCAGGTATGACTGATGAATTTTTATCTGTTCCTAGTAGTTTACAATAGCAGGGATAATTGTAGTTAGATTATGGTGCCTCCCACAACATGTGCTCACATAGAAACCGATTCATTTCTTACCAATTTCTTGATGAGGGTGTATTGTTTATGGGAAATGGTATTCCCTGTAGAACTGTTGGGGTTGGCAGTATTAGAATCAAGATGTTTGATGCTATTGTTATAGAATTAACGGATGTTAGATATGTACCCGAGCTTTAGTTGAATTTGATTTCATTAGGGGTTTTGGATTTTGGTGGATATAAGTATACAGGTCAAGGTGGATCACGCAAAGTGTCGAAAGACAGTTTAGTAGTGATGAAGGCAACAAAGGTTGATAACCTTTATAATTCAAAAGGCAGTATTGAATTCACATATGAGGTGAGAGATGTAGCTTCTTGTTTATGGCATAAGCAACAAGGTCTTATGAGCAAGAAAGAGTTGCAGGTACTGGTAAGTACTAAATTATTTCTAGACTTAGAATTTTGTTTCTGAATTCCTGCTTGTTTCACATCTCTGCTAGTTATGATGACAGAGAAAAGGGATGTAGAGTGTGGGATCCTACCGCCCAAAAAATCATCTTTAACAAAGATATAGTATGTGTGGAAAAACCAGAAGGGTTTTTTCAAGATCGCAACAGAGGATTTGTTTGCATGCTAGAGGATTCATTGTATTGTCTAATGGTACCCATGAAACTGCACAAGAGGTTTGAATCCTTCATGGTGAGCCAACATTTTTCAATGGGTAAGTATGACTATACTGTTAATAGTACATTCACTATCCTGATGTTGTTTACTGATGATATGCTCATTGCAAGCTGAAGCATGGTTGAGATCAGTAAGATAAAGGCTCAGTTGGACATGATATTTCAGATGAAGGATCAAGGAGCAGAAAAACAAATTTTGAGCACAGAGATACATAGAGACAATATACATGGTAAGTTGTGGTTATCACAATATAAATCGATGGTGATGAAGTTCAGTATGAATATTGTGAAACATGTTAATATCCCTGTTGCTTTCCATTATAAGTTTTCTTCAAGTTTAGGTCATGTTTATAAAGAAGAAATGGTTATGTCTCGTATATTGTGTGTCATTTCAGTGGGTGATCTCTTGTATGCGATGAAATGGTTAAGACCATATATTTCACATTCAATTGATGTCGTCAATCACATGTCAAATTCAGGTGAAGAAGTGAAATGGGTGCTTCAGAGTTTTAGAGACACAAGTGTCACCTATAACAGTTTCAGTGGTTTAATCTGTGGCAATTATAATTTAGATTTTGCAGGTATTTTGGATAGAAGGAAATCTACCTTAACATATGTCTCAAAGCATCATTTGGAAGACATGTTGGAGGTGGAGTG
>JZKD02S0269860.1:60862-76024 GCA_000966675.3 Picea glauca
TTTACAAACATAATTGGTGCTCCCCATGGAGACATGCTGGGATGGATATAGCCTTTGTCCATCATTTCTTTTAGTTGTAATTTAAGCTCAATTAGGTCGGTGTGCTCATCCTGTAGGGTGTCCTAGACACTGGCACCGCTCCTGGTGCAAGTTATATCAAGAAATCAAAGTCCCTTCTCAGAGGTAGACCCGGTACCTCTTCCAGAAATACATCTCTATATTCTCTTAGTGTGGGGTGGTCTTTGAGGCTTGGTTTGTCATTTTTAACTGATTCCAACACCTGTATCACATAAAGTGGAAATCCATTTGTGCAATACTTTCTCATTTGAAGGGCTGATATTCATCTCACCGAGACAGGTTTTTGGATCCCTTGAAGGGTTATCCTTCTTCCTTCTTCACCTACACATTCTAAGGTTTTATGGTAATAGTCTAGTCTGGATTTATATGTGGCTAGCCAGTCCATACCAATCAACATGTCATATGATCCTAGGGGTAGTAAGTTAAGGGTTGCTTGGGTGGGGAATCCACCCGTTGTGAATTGGAAAGATGGTATGACCTCCACTACCTTTCTTTTCGTGCCAGTGGCTAACTGTACCAACCATGGCTTGGCATGTTTATGTGGTTGTAATTTACACTTATCAACAACCTTAGGAGCTATATAACTCAAATTTGAACCAGGGTCAACTAGAATAGACACTAGATAGTTGGTGATCATACCTTCCATCTCCACCACTGAAGCTTGGTGGTTAGCTTGATTATCATCCAATGCTGCATAAATTTGTGGCACACTCTTGGCCACGTCATTGACAGTGGTAGCTTCTTGAACATTGTAAATTATCCGACTGTTTTGATGTCAGTGCGGGAAATCCCTTAGTAGATGTTCTTCTCCACAACCCCAACATTTCAAGGGTTCTCTCTTTGGGTTATCAATCTTTCCTGGGGTAGATCCAGAAGGTTTATTTCTGCTCTGGGAGGGAAAATTCTGCTGGTGTACACTTCAGGTTGGGAAGCTCATCCTTGAGTCCTTTTTATAGTTTTTAAATCTTGGGGATTTAAAACCCTTTTTATGGAATCCCAAACTATTCTCCTGCTTCCAGCCTTCGCGAGGTTCTGTCCAATTCCCAAGCTGTTCATAACAATATCTTGCCTTTTAGATAATGTCTTCTAGGGTCTTTGGCTCGTCAAACTCAATCCTGTTCTGATAGTCCTTAGTTAGTCCACTGATGAATCGTTGCACCTTTTCCTTTTCTGCTTTTATATAGGGTACGTACCTCAACAACTCGAGGAATCTGCTGACATATTCCTCTATGGTGAGTTTCCCCAGCTTGAGTTCATAGAATTATTTAGTCTTTTCATCTAAATACTTTTTCGACAGATACTTCTTTCTAAAGTATTTCTCAAACCGTTCCCAAGATAGGTCCTCTTCGTGAATCCATTTTACATTCTTAAGGTGTTCCCACCAAATGGAAGCCTTCCCATTCAAGTTGAAAGTGGCTACTCAGGCCTTCAAGTTTTCTGAGAAGTCATGGACTCTGAACTACTTCTTTAGTCCAAGCAGCCAGGCCTCCGCTTCCTCCCCCTTCCTTATTTCACCGTCGAAAGAGTGTGGTTTGGCCTTCTTTAATTCTTAGAGATTATGAATTTTGGAATGCTTTCGCTTCTTTCATTTTCTTCAGGAATAAGAACTAGTTCTGCGACTAGAAGATCCCTCTGAGTCACCAGTTTCCTTTCTAGAGGAATCATCCGATGCTTGTACCTTATCTTTGGGTTGGACCCTTCTTGAGGTGCTCTTCCTAGTGTGGCCACTTAAAAGATCACGTTTTCGTATCTCAGGTGGACTTCGACTTTTCTTTGTCTTTCATCGGTCTGCGTGATTGGTGTCAGGTCCATGCTACAATTGTCTTTGTATGTTAGATAAACTCTGCAGAAAGATTGCATTAATTTCCGTTTACTTCTCTTTATCTTTTATCAACCTCTCGTTGTCGGCCTTGCATCTCTGTAGTTCGACCATGAGGCTTCTCACAGTCTCAGCTAGATCTGGAGGGGTCTCTGCTGCTCTCCTTTCGTCAGACTCTTCATCTATATTGTGGGAGCCATCCCCCACTTCATGGTGCATCACCATTCTATGTGTTTGTAGTTTTCCCGCGGTTGATCATCCGCTTGTTGTGGAAGAAAAACACTTGTTGTTAGTCAACATTATATTCATTCACAATCAATACATAATTCATATTTTTCAAATGCATACACACAATAGGAATTTCCATTCTTAACTTCGAATTTTGATAAAGGGGGTTAAGATAGAGGGTTACTCCTTTTAAGAGTACTTCAAATGGAGTTTCTGTGCAACTCGATCATGAGCCCAAGTAGGCCAAGTGTTGTAACCATGCTCTGATACCAATTTGTCACACACCCACTACGACAACCTAGATTTTTTTGAATTTTTCTTCGAGAGACAGAATCCCCAAATTTCTATGGGGCCTAGCATAGACCCTCCCTTCCCTTATCCTCCTCCAAATGACCACAACCTGGCCTTAGCACAAGCACCTTTCACAACTCGTGACTTCGCTAGTTGGAGTGTTGAGCCCTCGTGCTCCTCCCTTGCGAATCCCCGAGACACGAGAGGTCAACGTTGCGTGGACTCTGCCAAGTGACGCGTACACACCACTTGTCTCCTTCGCTGTACTCTGCTTATGAGCTATGTCACTGCCGCCCGTCGCATGAGACCTCGGCTCTCAACGTTTCGTGACCTCAGTGATCAAGGTGCAACTTCTTCATCCTGTGAAACCCCGAACCACGACAAGTCAACAATGGGTTGACTCTTTCCCAGGCGACATGTGTCCATCACCTGTCACCCGCTCCCACCTTTATCTGGGTGCTTGTTGTTATGCCAGCTGTCAATCGCGTGGTCCCCACCTAACAGTTGTGCCACATGTTCACATGAGCCCTCGGTGCTCGACACTTCGCGACTTCTGCAGTTGAAAAGAGATTCTTTCAACCTTTGAACCCTCGATACGCGATACCACGCGGAGGTTTTGATCCAACGGTTCTCCCGTGGCTTGGATTCAACGACCACGATCATGTCGCGATCTCGTGAATCGTGAGTTCATGCAGTCCTACCCTTAACCACCCCAAGTCACGAGTCAATGAAATGCTACTCTCATGCATGTGCAAAGGCTAAGATCGACGGTCAATAGAGCTCTGTCAGATCCTTGGATCTACGGTCCTGGATCCCATCTCTGCTTGTGAAGGATGAAAGAGTCGAGGTGTTACCGCTTGTGCCCCTTCTCTAGATCCATCGGTCAGATCTAGGGTATTCCCAAAAGGATTCTGACTATTCATCTACCAAATGATAAGGTATTCTCTCTTTCTATAATTGGATTCGCTATCCCTTATGAGCTTGAATCACGAAATCAAACTTCTCGGGGCTTCAAACTCCCATGACTTGGAGACCTTAGAGATCTACCCTTTCTTGCATAAGGTTTCCAGACCCGGATCACATGAACCTTCAGACGGTTCTTGGGCAATCGTCCCTGATCTTAGTCGAGTCTTTGGGTAAAGGTTCGGTACGGTTCCAAGGCTTATGGGGTAATTCTTGGGGAAGAGTACTCTCGAGGGGCCTTCCCAGAATATTACGGGAATCAAGCAAACAAGATGATTCTCAGTGGAGTGAACTCATGCCCTAGAATTAACCATTTGTACAGAAACCAATGATGGCATGTAAGCATACACATGCATCCATTATTTCCAGTTTAAAACATCAGGCAATCATTCCACACAAAAATTATTATGGGCATATAAACATAAGCATGTACTCATGATATTCAATTCGAAATACAAGGCATAAAACACTTATCAGATCCACCAGGCATGATGCAACTGCTGAGAGGGGTGCTCGTTTCCACCCAATCGTAGGCTCAGTGACTCCAAATGGATTTACCAGTAGCCACCCCTGAGCTTGACCACGATGCTTTGAGGTTCATTCTCCTACTTCCAGCTCAACGGAAGTCAAGGACGAAGGTTACTCTCCTTCTCCTGATACAGAAAAATAATCCAGGATGAAGGTTACTCTCCTTCTCCTGATATTCAGAACTCCCTGCGTTTCCAGGGTTTTCTCTAGTTCTCTTCTGTGATCCCCGCGCTGCTTTCTCCTAGTCTGCCCCCTACCACACAATTCTTTCAACCTTTTTCTCTGCAAGATTGTGTGTGGTGAAAGTTTTGCCATCCGTGGTCAGGTCCGAGAGAAGTTACGGATGGGCGGTTCTCCCCCATCCCCTCATTAACTCTTGAGGAGCCTCCCCACCTACCAATCTGACGGGAAATCCATTCTAGGGTCAGAGAGCTGCTTTGGTTTTTGAGCAAGTTAAAACTAGTACAATACTGGCTCGGTGGAAGTCAACGCAACCATTCCAGGTCCCTTCCACCACCTCTCATTATCCATCGTGGTCTCTTTTAGCACATCCCCCTCCTAGCAGTCATGCAACACATATTGATAACATAATTTACATTCATCGACCTTTTATGCAAAGGTCCGTCAAATCAAACATTCACATATTTGAGTTTGACATAGTTCTTGGCCAATATAGTTATTTTTATAGACCGGGGGAAGCAAGGTGTTACAAACATACTAAAAAACCCTTGGGGCACTCAACTTATATATAGTTAACCACTCAAATTTGTAGATCCAACAAATTCTCACCGGATTTCGGGAAAAATTAAACAAAAAATATCCCCAGAAAAGGGCCAAAACATAGAACAATTAGACTACGACATTATAAAGAGGTCATTAACCCCAATCTAAAAGATTAAAAATATCTTTTTGACATAGCTATCTTAATGAACTCTCATGAGCTTCATAGTGGAACATGGTGTTGGGCGATTTCTAAAATGTCGCGGGATGAAAGAATTTGTCATATTTGTGATTCTAAGAAGGTAGAGGATGAAAAACACTCTCTTAAAATGTCTTGTGTATGTCACATTAAATCTCAATTTCAAAATATTTGTAACAATATCAACCTTCCTAACCTGTTAACTCATCATAACTATGGAAATTTAGGAAAGTTTCTCTCCAATTTTTTCCAACATAAAAACAAAACAGTAAAACAAAACAATTATTTCACTATCATTTTTCTTAAGATCGAATAAAACAAGGTTGGTCTCACTAGACAATCATCATCATCAACATTATAATAGATATTTGATAAAATAATAATTAAAAAAAACATTATTATTACTGGTTACTTTGGTTGTGTTTATTTAATTTAATTTAATTTAATATTAATGTTTATATGATTAAATTTTATTAATGGAGTTTGAAATAAAATATATATAAAAAATTTAAAATAATTAAATAAAGAAAAATAAAAATAAGCTCATTAAAATTGGTTAAATAAATAATTATAAAAAGACAACAAAATAAGATATATATATATATCTAAAATTAAGTTTTTTTAAGAAAATATAAATATATTGATTTTTCTTAATATATTTGAGTTCAAGAAAAAAATAAAATGAATAACATAACATAATGACTCCATATTTTGAAAAAAAAAAACTTATTCTTAAAAATATTTGACAACATTTTAGTCACTCAAATGATATAACTACAATTTAAAAACAAGTGCTGCATGGCAGCGTAGTCCCTGCCAGGTTGGAATGGGAGAAAATGCGAGCTAGTACAAAAACGTGGTTAGAAAGTTGAAATACATGTGGTTTGCATGCAAAACATAGTATTCCCAAATTATTTCTTCTTGAAAAATATAAAAAATTATCAACATTTGAAAGGTTGTTGGACACAAAAAATTTAGCATTGCCGATTTAGTTATCTTTAAAACAAGGGTTCCTGGACACAAAATAAATTGAAATTTATGAAATTATAGGTTCCTGGAGAGTATAAACTATACATACCAAAAATGTAATTTTATAAAGTAGATATTTAGTTTTATACATACAGAATATGTACTTTTATAATGGCTCACAGGTTGTTAGGCTGGTGGGCTCAAAATTGGGCCTCTGATGTTCTTTGCGATACAAAAATTGAGAAGCGGAGTTGCAGACTATAGAAATTTATCAGAAATTAATAAATTATACATATGAAATATGTACCTTTACTAAATTAGATATTTAGTTTTATACATACAAAATTTGTACTTTTATAAAGTATGGGGACGAGATTTTATAGAGCATGCGCGGAGCCGTCATTGGATACTTAGCCAGTTTTTGGATCGCAGGTTCTCAGGCTAGCGGGCTCAAAATTGGTCATCTGATGTTCCGTGCCCTACAAATAGCACCGACAGTTCCATGATATACAAAATGAGACGCGGAGTTGCGGACTATACAAATTTACCAGAAATTAATAATGTCTGTTACATATCTGTGGAAATTACATGAACATTTAAAAACATATAATAGAATAGTAATAATGTGTGTTACATTTAGTTTGCTTTAAAACTAAGGATTTTCTTGGACAAAAAAAATATAGCATTGCTGAATTAGTTTTCTTTGCACACGTTTTATAGAACATGCACAGAGCCCTCATTCCATACTTAAGCAGTTTTTGGATCGTGGGTTCTCGGGCTGGCGGGCTAAAAAATGGGCCTCTGTTGTTTCGTGCCCTAGAAATAGCACCGAGCATTCCATGACATAAAAATTGAGAAGAGGACTTGCGAACTATAGAAACTTATTATAAAATAAATAATGTCTGTTACATATCTTTGGAAATTACATCAACATTTAAAAGCATACAATAGAATAGTAATAACGTCTATTACATGGAAGGGTTCTGGACAGAAGAGAAATCGAAATCTATCAAAGTATAGGTTCATGGACACTAAAAGAGTTAGCATACAATAGAATAGTAACAACGTCGTTCAAGAAAAAAGAATTAGCATACAATAGGACACAAGAAAAACAAGAAAGGTTATTGGAAACCCAAAAGGTAGTATACAATAAAGGCATTGTCGAATCAATTTTCTTTGGAATTTATCAAAAATGAATAATGTCTGTTATATGTTTCTGGAAATTTAAATGCCTTTGTCATATAGACTGGGATTGGGGCTCCCACAGACCATAAAAATAAATAAGTACAAGAATTAGGAACATCGAAAGAAGAAGTGTGCGACGGTAGAGAGGAAGACCTGAAAAGAAGAAATTKGAAGTTATGAGTCTTTGGTTACAATTTTCTATTTAAAGAGGTCATAAGTGGATTGATAAAGAAAACAAGATGACAACATAGAMTTAAAGTGGATTGGTAAAGAAAACAAGATGCAAATATAGACTTACTATGAAKCCGATGCATTTTTGTTTCTGTTGTCGATGGTCAGTGGAGTCCTATTGATCGGTTGTTGCCCTTCCTAGGCGAGGCTGTTCATTCTCTATTGGAACCATTCTTCGATGTGGCTTTTCATGGGGGATGTGTTGATTTCATCCCATATTTCTATGTCATAAAGTTCATTTTCTAATTTCCTTAGATCCATTGAAATACTATGCAGACTTTGTTCAATTTCTTCATTGTGTGTCGCATAGTCCAATACCCAGCGCTTGTGCTCATCTAGACGATGTTCAACTATGTCGTAAAACTTTTTGAAAGAAAACCCCTTTAAAATATCAAATTGTTGATGGAAGGATTCTTTGGTGATTGACAAGGATTTGAGAATTAAGTTTGGATCTTGAACCTCGTTGGTAGTTCCGGCTAAGTCCATCTGCAATAGGCTTGTGAATAAATCTTCCTTTTTTGATATAACTTGTTTACATGATTTGAAAATGAGCTCCAGGTTCTCAACTTTATTTTTCCAGCATGCTTTTACTTTTTTGGTCCACTTTGGGGAGGGGAGTTTCTCTTGTCTTCTTTTCAGTTACGATGTGTTGAAGATATAGTTGGAAAAAGGGGCCAGTAGTTGATCACATAAATGTTGTTCATTTCTTAAATTCACCTACAAATGTTGTAGGAAATCATTGGCCTTATTTCCAAAGGAAACTAAATATTGCGATGTTTCCCAGGATTCAGTAAGTAGCTGCATTATTTTGTTGATGTTATTATCTACAAGGGCTCTAGAGCATGCAAGGAGGGTAGAGGATTCTTTCGTCTTGGCTGCAATGGTACCAGGCACGATTTTTTCCAAAGGACTGGCAAATTCCGGGGTTGCAATGAAAGCCTGCTCATATTCATTGAGGCGGTTTTTCAGATTGGCATTTTCCGTTTCAATTCCTCCAATGGAATCACAGAGAATTTCACTGATTACCTGGTTAAATGAGGAGATTTGGGACAACCGCATTTCCCTTAAGTTAATCTCTATGCGAGATTTGCCTTTCCTGTTTGTTTCATCTTTCTTTTCAATGACTATACTTTTAGATTGACTGTCAAAAATAATGCTATGAATTACGAAGGATTCATCTACGTCAAAAAAGTCGGTCTCATATATTTCCACGGCGGACGACCCAATTTTCTACATGTGCTTAGTTTCAATTTCAAGTTGCAGTTTTCCACTTTCAATTTCGGGTTCCTCCGCCTGCCCTGCATTGTTTTTTCTCTTTTTAGCCAGTGGAATTTTGTGAGAACTATTAATATTTATGCGATGAGGGTTCTTATCTCCTCCTCCGTTCGAATATTTCTGGGTTGCTTTCTTACTGGGGTGGACCATTGAAGCGATGCTTCGTGATGTCGTGCTCTTGGGAGTGCTAGCGGAGGACTGGGTACTCTTCTCACCGGATACTTTTCCATGTTGTCTATACAATTCAGTCGCGCTTTGCAATGTCTCTGCGTCGCAATTGGCAGAATCAGGATTGTTGTCGACACTGTCCCTGTCTTGGGTTAGGTGTCTATGGATAAAAGAGGTTTTAAAGCCAACAACCAATAAATGTTCTTGAAAAATGCCATTAGGGTCAAACCCTTTTATCCTTTCAGCGTACGTTAGGTTCAATTTCTTGAAATGGGCGAAAAAATCGTCAATCTTGTTGATGTTTCTGCACATGAAGTCTCTGACTTTCCAGGGCAGAGGAATGAACTGGTTTTTTTTCTTGTCATGGAAAAAATGCAACCAGTGGTTGTATTGCCTTTCTATTTCTGTAACAAACATCTTGTCCGTGATGTGGCATGGAAGGAAGGTAGGATTTTCCTTAGAGACAAAGACCATGAGGACACTGTGATTTTCCTCTTGCTCAAGTGTGCCCTTCCTGTTCAAAAACTTGGTTGCGTGGCCAGACATCCGCGGAGCATCCTTGCCTAAAAATAAATCTTTGAAAACTGAGACAAAGCCATTAAAAACTTCATAAAAACAATGGGAGGCCTTGTACCAGAATTTTACTAGGTCGAATCCACAGTTTATTTTATTGGAAAGAGAAGGTTTTGGAAACGGGCAACAATGCACAATTGCGAAAATTAAGTAGGATGACATAAAATTTATTCGATTCTTTGAATCGTGACAACCGGGAAGAGAGATCAATGGAAATTAGCTTCCCCCAATTGAAAATGTATTGTTCCTTGACTGTGAAATGCAAAATATAAATAATCATATGGGAAATGCTTGTCGTGGATGCCTGTCCCGTTATTCTTGTAAACAACCAAGCAATTTCCTGGAATGGATTTCTAAAGGAACTTACCTGCAACCTTGTGATATCTTCAGGAACTGTTGTCGGGTATTCAAGGGAGTCGACTAAGATGTCCATCCTGTTATCATGTTTTTCTAGAAACTGCTTGCAGTCTTGTCTTCCTAACGTCAATGTTGGCTTCGATAATTTTAACATCTCGTGAAAGACCTGAGGTGACAAAGAAACATGAGAATGGTCGCGCAGTGGAATAATTCTTTGGCCTGGAATATATTTTTCGGCGCACCAAGAGACCACCTCCTTACAGTAAAAAAGCTTAGGGACGCTACCTGCACGAGCGATTCTAGAGGTCCAAATCACTTCGTTCTGGGTGGAATGGGATGAATAGTAAAAGTATGCCCTGGACCATTGGAAGTTTTGGTCCTCGTGTGCGAACATATTTACTGTATCTCCACAAAACTATTTTCGACCTGCTAACATAAGTCTACAAGAATGTTTGTTTGCTCCAGACAATGAATGAAATGAAAATTTGGAAGGGATAATATATCCTTGCGCAAAATTTGGTCCAATGTGTGTGAGTGGGAGATGTCCTCGAGACTTTCGTTGATTAATGACAATTTGGACGGCTGTTGCATGATGCGTTGTTAACATTAAAAACTAGTAATTGCATACATATAAAATTCAAACATGGTGGATATTGCAATCACTGACTAAGCATTGTAGATTTCTTGAGCCGCCCAACATGATGATGTGTGTTCGAGATGAACAATCGCAAAAAACAAAATAACTCTCCGCACATCTTGGTTTGCGTAATAATGGGAGATCTCCTCGAGCGTTTCTCCCATTAATGACAATGTTGATGGTTCTTGCATGGTCAGCTGTTAGCATGAAATGTTTCTAATTTCATAGTAAGAAAGTACGGAGGTCGTGGGCACGGGAAAAAAACAACTACAAAATAGGGTTGCAAGGTACAACCATTGAAGGTGAGGGCATGAGGGTCAAATTGTATGTATCGAAACTTCTTGATTGCAATACGCATAACAACAGAGAGGGTATGGTAGGACAGCCAGAAGGATAGGAAGTTAGTGGGGATGGAAGGCAGTGAGAGATGCTTTGAAACATTTGTGAGCCATGGTAGAGTGAAGAGCGGACGATGTCGGAATTCGGTAGTCAATTTGTATATTGTTGAAGGTGTGATGCCACCTGTTTCGTACCTCTGTGTCCAGTTGTCACTACCAAGAGCTAATTTAGGATTTAAAATATATTTTTAGATACTGTTAGATACTTCATAGGGATTATCATCCATAAACAATGGCAATCTCCACCCCGCTAGCCCTGCATTCCATGTGCCAATTTGTATATTGCGGAACTAGAAGCGCTATTAGGAGGACACAAAACAACATAAGTGCAATGTTGAGTCAGCCAGTCCGCAGGTCCACTTGTCAATTTCTATATCATGGAATTTTGGGTGCTATTTGTAAGACACGCAACAATGGAGGCCCAATTTTGAGCCCGCCCGCCCGAGAACCCGCGATCCAAAATGTCGCTAGGCATGGAATGCGAAATTAATACATGCTCTATAAGATATCATGTCCATACTTTATAGTCCCATAATACATGGGAATAAAAAAAGGGAAAAAGGATGAAGTAGTTAGCAGTGGAATTGTAGATCACAAAATTTTTGAGTGGAAGATGTATATAACGGAACAAAAAGGAACATAGTTCAATTGCGCCAACTCGGCAACCGCGGGCATAAAGTTCACTAAGTATGAAAAGGAATAGCGGGTGGTCCAATTCACCATGCGAGGATATAGACGGAGATGAAATTGATGCCAACCCGACAACTGTGGACATAAAATTGGCCAAGTATGGCATGCAACAGTGGCTGGTCGGATTCGTCGTGTGATTATATAGATGGAGATAAAGATATGTCAACCCACAACTGCTGGGGTTTCAAATTTCATGAACCCAACAATAGGAGGATCCAAAACAGGCTACGAAGGTGTGTGCAGAAGACGCGAGGCCTCGATGTGCTAATTGTATCACTCCGAACATTTGAATGCATAATCTGTAACACGGAAGAGTGGACGATGTCGGAATCTGGTAGTCAATTTGTATTCGGTAGTCTAGTTATATACTTAGTCGCGTCTCTATGATTGCGGGTTCCAAAGTTGGCGTGTTGACATAGCTTCATCTCCATCTATATCCTTGCATGGTGAATTGGACCGCCCGCTATTCCTTTTCATACTTAGTGAATTTTATGCTCGCTGTTGCCGAGTTGTTGCAATTCAACTCTTCTTCTTCTTGTTTCGTCATCTACATGTACCACTCAAAATTTCTGTGATCTACAATTCCACTGCGAACTTCTCCGTCCTTTTTCCCTTATTTTCTTCGCGTGTATTATGGGACTATAAAATATGGACATGATATTTTATAGAGCATGTACGGATTCCAGATTCCATACCTAGTGACATTTTGGATCATGGGTTCTCGGGCGAGCGGGCTCAAAATTGGGCCTCCATTGTTCCGTGCCCTACAAATAGCACCCATAATTCTGTGATATACAAATTGACAAGCAGACCTGCGGACTGACGGACTCAACATTGCACTTCTATTGTTCTGTGTCCTCTAAACAACAATCCCAGTTTCGCGATATAGAAATTGACACACGGAATGCAGGGCTGGCGGGGAGGAGATTTCCATTGTTTATGGATGCTAATCCCTATGAAGTATCTAACAGTATCTAAAATATTATTTTGAATACTAAATTATCTCTTAGTAGTGACAACTGAACACAGAGGTACAAAACAGTTGGGTTTGCACAAATTTTTAGTGGAAGATGTATATAATAGAACAAAAAGGAACAGAGTTCAATTGTTCCAACTCGACAACCGCGGGCATAAAATTCACTAAGTATGAAAAGGAATAGCGGGTGGTCCAATTCACCATGCGAGGATATAGATGGAGATGAAATTGGCACCAACCCGATCACCGTGGATGTAAAATTGGCTAAGTATGGAAAGCAACAACGGCCGGTCGGATTCATTGTGTGATTATATAGATGGAGATAAAGATATGTCAACCCGCCAACACTGGGGTTGAACATTTTGTGAACCTGGAAATAAGAGGATCCAAAACAGGCTGCGAAGGTGTCTGCAGAAGACATGAGGCCCCAACGTTCTAATTGTATCGCTCCAAACACTTGAATGCGTAATCTGTAACATGGAAGAGCGGACGATGTCAGAATCTGGTAGTCAATTTGTATATTGCGACATTTTGGATCGCAGGTTCTCAAGTAGGCGAGCTCAAAATTGGGCCTCCATTGTTCCATGCCCTACAAATAGCACCCAAAATTCCGCGATATACAAATTGACAAGCGAACTTGCAGATTGGCGGACTCAACATTGCACTTCTATTGTTTCGTGGCCTCCAAAAAGCGCTCCCAGTTTCACGATATAGAAATTGACACACAAAATACAGAGTTGGCAGGTTGGAGATTGTTGTGGTGGGAAATCCCCCTATGGACTAGCAAATAGGGTTATATTATGCATTCAGATATGACCAAAAGAAACCATCTTTCTACCTTCGTCCCCAGACCTAATCCGCATTTCTTTTCAGTGAATACATGGTTAGACCAACATACCTTGTTCCGGACGTTCGATGTCGACCCTTCTTCATGCTTGATCGCTTGTTGGCAGCTCTCCTCCCAAGGCTGACCTGCATACAAAACAAGCAACAAACTACACATACATTTTAACTACAGACTAATGGGTTAGAGATTCAAACATATATTTACTAAACTATGAAGAACTCACATAGTGGGACGGGAAATCATTTCTTTATTATTAACTTTAATGAATCAACTTACAATGTCTAGACTGGCCACTTCTCCACGAACCTGATCCTAGGATCCTCTTCAAATGTCCTCCAACTTCTTTGTCCTGTATCTCTTCTTGCACAAGGATGGCTAAAGGGTCAGGACAATGGGAATGTGCAATTGGGCAGAGTTTCTTTACTATTATTCTCCTCTTCCAAATGGGATCCCTAACCCTTCTTTTATAGGATAGAAGAAGCTAGATATTTGGATGAACCCTCGGCCATGCATGGCCAGGAGTTTCAGTTAACTCACCCAAAGTTATGTGTTCCATCAACAAATTTCCTTTTTTTGTGCTTTTGTAGGTCCACGCGGGCTGTTTTAGGTCAGCTAGAGTGTACACGCGTGAAATAATGGAGTAAGGTGCGTGGGCCCTTATAAAAGAGGTTTTTTAAAGAGTTGTTCAATAGTGCTTTGGCAAAGAAGGGATCTGAGATGGCCTGATGCCAGGTAAGCATGTATGGTGCAAATTAGGGTTATAAAAGATGCCCCCTAATGTGTGAGGTCAGAAGAGAATCCGATGGCTGAAATACATTACCAATATTTATTGATGTGCCGAACAAGTGAGCCCAGGGACCAGGAACCGAGAGGCACCGTCTACAAAATAACAAATGTCTCAACGAGGCAGGCATACCCATGCTTGAGATAAAATTGAATCATGGCTACCAATCAAATACACTGTAGATCCATGTCAAATAACTATATAAAGTGTAGCCGGGAACAATACACAACGGAGCTACATCTCGAAATCAAAAAGATATACATATAGAGTATCCATCTTCTAGAAGTTGATATGGCTTGATGGCTGGAGATGAGATCTTCAAAGCTCGAGCAACAACTTCAAAATATTTAAAACTCAAGGTACGAGTGTACTATGAGTGTACGAATTCACTACCCAAAGGTCTTCGACGGTTTGTTGGTCATGGACTAGATAATCTTGATGATCAAACTGAAGGCTTCATTGATTTCGAACAAGGAATTGATTGGACATTCAGGATGGCCGAGTATGAGGGCAAGAGACAAATTGCAGAGGGGCCGACTCAGGCTTGGTAGAAACTTCCCTTGGACAACAACACAACAAGTGATGAGACTTAGGCATCATGGCATTAATCATAAGTTTACGAAGCAGGAGGCAACGCAAACTCTCCATATGTCTGGAAGAATAACCAAACGGAGGAGGACACAACTCTATGTAGCGAGAACAACTTCCTAAGGTCATATTGCATCCCATAGTTTGACGAACAAACGGGAAAATGTGCTTTATCCAAGGGCGAATCATTATGCTGCCAATAAAGAAAATACTTTTCCCTTCCTCTTTTTGGGGTATATTTGATTTTTTTGTCTTTTTCAATAATTTTGGAAAAAATAATAAAGGAATGTTACTTTACAATGGAGGAACGAGTGTTACAAACATACAAGTTCAAGGCGCAAGGACAAGACTGATGTTCAGAATAATGATACTCGGGAAAAATCCTCCAAGGGCTAAGTGTGTTAAGACGTAGAAGCAAACTGCTACAAGGCTGGCGTATAAGGTATGCAAACGCGGTTAACAAAACACACAATGGTAACGTCCTTCGATGTAAGTTTAATGAGCCCAGAGAAGGTAAGCTCAATGGTTTTTCATATTTCGAGAGTATGAAAAAACATAAAAGGAGACTCCATTGGGGTACCTTTTTTGAAGATAGTCTAGTTAGTTTGAAAAAGAGGTAAACTAGCATCGACAAGACGTCTATTCAAAACCATTTTAA
>JZKD02S0269860.1:84516-102042 GCA_000966675.3 Picea glauca
TTGGACACTCCCTAACTCAGACTCCAATGTTTGATTTTAATGGCCTTGAAGAGTTTCCTCTCCAACCTAATCCAAGGCCCTAATCCTGAACTAGTTGGTTGACCCTACAAACATAAAAGTCTAATGAATTTTAGATTTAGCGTTAATTTTATGGCTTGTCTTATGTCAAAGGGTATGAAAGTGAAAATAGTGATGTGTGAAAGATGAAAGTAAAAATGAACAAAAAGTTGGAAACAAAAACCTTCACTTAATGCAAAATTTCAACAACTTTTCAATTTTTTTTTTTTTTTTTTTAAATTTTCTAAGATCTTTTGAATAGAAAACTCAAAGAAAGATTTCAATCGACTATGAGCTGCTTACGATCTAAGTAAACTATCAAGAACTTATGGAAGCAAAGACTTTTCCCTGGTTACTAATGCAAAACAACACTTTTCAACCAAACAAGAAAATGAAATATTTTTTTTTATTTGAATGCTGACAAAGAAAAAAGGAAAAATATCAACAAGTCAAAAACCAAGAAAAAATTTCTGGCCTAATCGCAGATCACAAAGAATCACTTCAAGAAATCACACACTAGCAACTTAAAAAAGGACTCTCACACTTGTCTAAAAACCCTAAAGAAATTTTTTTATGACAACTTTTAAATGAAAAAAGAAAGCTATGGCTAAGATCAACCCTAAGCTACTGACTGCTAGGACAAAGATTCAAAAACCTGAGAGGTATAACTCTTGTCAAGGGAAATGATGACTGCCTCACCCTCAACAAAAACTATCTTGCACAAGCACACTACTGACAATTCAACAACAAGCGTGTGCACGCGAGCTGTGTAGAGCCAGAGGGCATGTACACGCGTGCTGGCCTTATACAGGCCGCATGTACCTCTAAAACTCTGAAACAAATAAAAACAGACAATCCAAACTGGGAAGAGACCACTGATATTGAGAACCAGGATCTCTTGAAGGCTTAGACACTCTCTTTAACAGAAAAAAAGAAAACAATGTAAGGAAAAAAAAATTCGTAAAAAAACCAATCTAAGATTAGACTGCAAACAACCAAGACTAGAAAGAGTTCTAGAAAACCCCTGAGAATGACTGATTCTGACAGGGAAGAGGATGACTGCCTCAAAAATTTTCTGGAATCTACATGCTACTGTTACTTCTTCATCTAGCATTTACATGTGGGCTGTAAGAAAGTAGGGCATGGGTACATGCGTGTAGACCTTATGCAGGATGCATGCACCTCTGTGGGTCTCGTAAAAACACAATTAAGTAAATAACAGAGATAGCTGGTATGGAAGAATAGACTCTCTGTTAGCTCAGACTTTGCATAAACTTAAGAAAATATGAAAGAAAACCAGTCTTTTAAAACTACCCAAAAATATTCCCAGGAACCCTAGAGACTTCCCCAGTATGGTCGCCAATTCTTTTGTGGTGGGAAATCCCCCTACAGACTAGAAAATAGGGTTATATTATGCATGCAGATATGACCAAAAGAAACCTACTTTCTACCTTCGTCCCCAGACCTAATACCCATTTCTTTTCAGTGAATACATGGTTAGACCAACATACCCTTTTCCGAACGTTCGATGTCGATCCTTCTACACGCTTGATCGCTTGTCAGAAGCTCTCCTCCCAAGGCTGACCTGCATACAAAACAAACAACAAACTACACATGCATTTTACCTATATACTAATGGGTTAGAGATTCAAACATATATTTACTAAACTATGAAGAACTCACATTGTGGGATGGGAAAAACATTTCTTTATTATTAACTTTAATGAATCAACTTACAATGTCGAGACAGTCACTGCTCTGCGAACCTGATCCTGGGCTTCTCTTCAAATGTCTTCCAACTTCTTTGCTCTGTATCTCTTCTTGCACAAGGATGGCTAAAGGGTTGGGACAATAGGAATGTGCAATTGGACATAGTTTCTTTACTCTTATTCTCCTCTTCTAAATGGGACCCCTAACCCTTCTTTTATAGGCTAGAAGAAGCTAGGTATTTGGATGAACCCTCGACCATGCATGGCCAAGAGTTTCAGTTAAATCACCCAAAGATGTGTGTTATGTTGACAACTTTCCTTTTTTCGTGCTTTTGTAGGTCCACACGGGCTGTTTTAGGTCAGCTAGTGTGTACACGCGTGTAGTAATGGAGTAGGGCGCGTGGGCCCTTATAACAAAGGTTTTTTAAAGAGTTGTTCAGCAGTGCTTTGGAAAAGAAGGGATTTGAGATGGCCTAATGCCAGGTAAGCATGTATGGTGCAAATTAGGGTTATAACAGAGATTGCCATTGTTTACAGATGCTAATCCCTATGAAGTGTCTAATAGTATCTAAAAAATTATTTTGAATACTAAATTAGCTCTTAGTAGTGACAATTGGATACAGAGGTATGAAACAGTTGGGATTTCACAAATTTTGAGTGGAAGATGTATATAACGGAACAAAAAGGAACATAGTTCAATTGTGCCAACTCGGCAATGACAGGCATAGAATTCACTAAGTATGAAAAGGAACAATGGGGGATCCAATTCGCCATGCGAGGATATAGATGGAGATGAAATTGGCACCAACCCGACAACCATGGAAATAAAATTGGCCAAGTATGGAAAGCAACAACGGTCGGTCTGATTCGTCGTGTGATTATATAGATGGAGATAAAGATATGTCAACCCACCAACACTAGGGTTGCATATTTTGTGAACCCAACAACAGGAGGATCCAAAACAGGTTGCGAAGGTGTCTGCAGAAGATGCGAGGCCTCGAAGTTCTAATTGTATCGCTCCCAACATTTGAATGCGTAATCTATAACATGGAAGAGAGGACGATGTCAGAATCCGGTAGTCAATTTGTATATTGCAGAGGGTGCAATCCCAACTGTTTCATACCTCTGTGTCCAATTGTCACTACTAAGAGATAATTTAGTATTCAAAATAATTTTTTAGATACTGTTAGATACTGTTAGATACTTCATAGGGATTAACATCCGTAAACAATGGAAATCTCCTCCCTGCTATCCCCGCATTACGTGTGTCAATTTCTATATCACGAAACTGGGAGCGTTGTTTGGAGGACACATAATAATAGAAGTGCAATGTTGAGTCCGCCACTCCGCAGATCCGCTTGTCAATTTGTATATCATGGAATTTTGGGTGCTATTTGTAGGGCACAGAACAATGGAGACCCAATTTTGAGCCCGCCTACCCGAGAACCCGCGATCCAAAATGTCGCTAGGTATGGAATGCAGAATCCGTACATGCTCTATAAAATATCATGTCCATATTTTATAGTCCCATAATACATGGGAAGAAAATAAGGGAAAAAGGATGGAGAAGTTCGCAGTGGAATTGTAAATCACGGAAATTTTGAGTGGTAGATGTAGACGACAGAATAAGAGGCAACAAAGTTGAATTGTGCCAAATTGGCAACCGCAGGCATAAACTTCACTATGTATGAAAAGGAACAACGGGCTGTCTAATTCTCCATGTGAGGATATAGATGGAGATGAAGATATGTCAACACGACAACGTTGGAACCCGTGATCATAGACACAACAAAGTATATAACTAGAAATCGATAATACACGGGAAGAAGACAAGGGAAAAGTATCTCACCGAAGAACATCTAGTGTTTGATTATTAATGAAAATGATTTCGAATCCCTGCTGATTTCTCACTAGTTAAGGCATAAATTGCAGATCACAGAAGTATCTTTCATGCCACTGTGTCCACTTGTTACTAGTAAGAGCATTGTTGATGTATATTAGGAAGGATGCAAAGTTTTTGGGGATGGAAATAAGAAACAGATACTTTGAACGAAGTTAATGTATACGAGGAACCCGCGGTCGAATTGTAGATCACAGATGTTTTGAATGCAAGATGTATATACTGGAACGATAAGCAACTGGGTTCGCAAGCACCGACCTCGCAGCGGTGGCCATAAAATTGGCTATGGAAAGGAACAACGATTGGTCAGATCCGTCGTGTGAGGATATACATGGAGATGAAGACATGTTAGCCCGCCAACTCTGGAACCGAATACCATATAAAGGGCACTAAGTATATATCCAGAAAGCAATAACGAGTGGGAAGAAGAAAAGGCCAACTCGTATGCACCGATTCGACAACCGTGACCATAAAATTGCCTAGGTATGGAAAGGTACAACGGTCGGTCGGATTCGTCATGTGAAGATACAGATGGAGATGAAGATATGCCAATGCATGAACCCTGCAATCGCCCATCATAGAAATACGACTAAGTATAAAACCATAAAGCCATAATGGACAGGAAAAGCAAAAGGGGAAAAGAGATAAGTATATGACAGTCGAAAAAACCTTTTTTTTTTTCGTTTATTAATGGAAATGTTTTCGAACCCCTGATGGGTTCTCAATAGTAAAAGCATTAACTGCAGATCATTGAATTTGTTTGGCTGCAAGATGTATATGACGAAACATGGGACATAGGTGCTGGACACTGCGAACCTGGGGCCTGGTGCCCAGATAACTACCTAAGTATTGGCCAAGACAAAGGTTTGATATCTATTTCAATAGTATTCATACTAGTATCTATCAATGGAAATTTTTTTCATATTTATCTGAATAGTATTCATACTAATATATATTAATGGATTGTTTCTGTTTCAAATGTAACTGATCTCCCAATTTTCAAGATGCTCATTGGTTCGAAATTTCGTTAAAAGCACGAAAATTTTGACTGCAAGATGTACATAGCACAACAAGAAACATGAATTTGCATTGTGGTCTCAATGAGATAAAATCCTTATCATATATTCATCTTGTATTTCTTGCAATGACATGAGAGAACACCGACTCTCCATAAACATCAATATCTAAATTAAATTAAATGCAATCAATATTTGGTGTGGCTTAAGTAATTAAAGCATAAATTGCAGACTACGGAAGTTCTTTGGCTGCAAGATGTATATGACGGAACATGGAACATAGTTGTTTAATACCGCAAACCCAAACATAATTGCCTAAGTTTTTTGTATTTATTCCAATAGTATTGATATTAGTATAAATGCACAGATATTATCAAATAGAAGAAGCTGCAATATATCCAACATACTGAACATGAATATTACATCAACAGTTGAGCCGCTTATGAAAAAATATTCTTAAATGTAAAATGTAAAGAAAGAACATACCAGTATTTATTTAGATTGAAGTAGTGGGCAGTAGAAAGTAAAGCTTGTTGTTCATGTTTAACTACACAAGGGAAGAAGGTACAAAATACAATTAAAACAAATACTAGAAATTGGAAAATACTAAAATATGTACATTGATGAAGCTTCTTGACAGTTTTCTTGATGTTCAAACTCTTTATTCGTAAAAAATGAGTTGAATATCAATTTTGGGTTTTGTACTTATCAGTGCTGCTAACTACATCTATCCCAGTTTTTTGAATACCTTGTCTCTTCCAGATATGGCCTGCTTGCAATGGATGCTTATTCAACATTCCATTCTTTGTCAAGTATTAATTTCCCTCTGCCGATGAAAAGTTGGGGTTTAAGGTGCTTTCCTTCCAATGTTCCTGACCCTTGACATCAGAGACAACTTAGAAATGTGATTCGGGCTGATTTCAAAGTGGACAGAGTCTTTTTATGTCACAACAGCTATGGCAGGGGAAAAAAATTCAAGTACGTAGTGACTGGTATTCTCCTTGTATTCGATCATTTGTTTGGTTGAAAATCCCACCYGAGGATTTGTATGTTGAACTTCTTTGCTTTATTAAAGTAGATTGGAAGAAACATTCAAACCATATGCAAAATGAAAATCTGTTGAGGTACATAACTTCTTTAGGTAGAAGAGGTGYGACAAGTGCATCAAATGCTACAGAACGCACCAGCACAGGTCTGGTAAGTGTATCAAATGTTGAAGATGGCATCATAATATATCTTTCCTCATAGCGGTGGAGGTATGGAGGCTCACAGAAAGGTTTGGAATGTTCGGAGGTGACGCCAAATATGTGGAGTCTGCAACTACATCCAGAGGAAACCGAACAAACTTTGACAAAGAACATGGCTTTCTGTCAAGTCGGTTACTAGACCCACATGTAGCTCATCAAAATTTGAAATAGAAACTTTTGTAGTGATAATGTGTCATTTTATCCACCCATACAGTTTCTATTACCCGCCTCTAGTTATATTTGCAAATGGAGCAATATTTCGCATCATTTACGAACATGACAGGCCATTTTGCAAGCCACTGTAAATGAGCCACCCCTGAGGAAAACAAATTCTTCTAGGATCTGTACAATTCTATACACTTGCCAAATCTGTGTTTTTGGAAGAAGCTATATACTTAAACGAAGAACTATTTTGCACGCAACCTCAAAATCCATTGCAATTCCTAGCAAGAAAACAAAGAAGTTCAACAAACAAATCTCCAGGTAGCCTTTTCAACCAACAAAAGCATCGAACACAGTGAGAACACCAACCAGAACATACTTGTTCTTTTTTTTTCGTCCTCTCTGAGTTTCTCTTGTATAAAATAGTTTTTTTGCCTCAAACCTGACGTCACATAAAACCAGTCTCTCTTCTTTCATCTGCCCCTCAATTGCATCTCTAAGTTGTTTTACATGTCCATGACCAGGAACATTAGAACAAAGGAATCCTAAAGCGCAACTCTTTGATGATAGAGAGAAATGGAAACAAGTATTTAAAAGCAACGCTGGATGATCTTCCGTAGATTTTGTGTTCATTTGTTTTAATGACAGATGTTCTCGATATTTTCTCTTATTAATGCCAATCTTTTTGAATATGTACACTGAATAGTGACTAGCAACACATATTAAAATTCCCATATCCGAGCAGATTCTCAAATACGACATCTAAGATATGCGCAATATTAAAGAGGGACATGAACTCAAGGCCTCTATGGGTGACACGTTCGTGAACTATGCTGAATCTTTTAAGAAAACTAAAACTGCACCTAAAAAAATAAAAATAATATATATATATATATATATATATATATATATATTTGCAAATTCAAAATGCAGGCAAAAAGAAATTACTAGATCCCATAATATTCACCTGCCTATTCATTTTAATGGGAGATGTACTCGAGCTTTCCAGTTATTAAAGCCCATCTTTTCGAACCTGTCTGTTCGGTTCTGAATTTTGAAAGCATATTTAATGTGTATTGGGAAGCGGTGAAGGTAGTGGGGATGAATCCCTATGTAACAGACGATACTACTACTTTTCTGTCTTTTTCTCCACGAGTGTATGTAAATTGTACGTAAAGAAAAGTAATTTGAGAATGCTAATTTTTTTGGACATGATCCCTTGAAATTCAAATAGTCTGCAAGTCCGATTGTCAATTTGTATATCGCGGAACTCTCTGTGCTATTTGTAGGACACAGAACAACATAAGCCAAATTTAGAGCCCGCCACCCCGAGAACCCGCGATCCAAAAAATGCTTACTTTTTTTTGTTTTGTTTTTGTCCACTAGCGTGTGTAAAACGTACGTAAACTAAACTATTTCGAGAATGCTAATTTTTTTGGACACGAGGCCCTTAAAATTCAAATAGTCCACAAGTCTGATTGTCAATTTGTATATCGCGGAACTCTTCGATTGTCAATTTTCAGCCGGCTACGCTGAGAACCCGCGATGAAAAAACTGGCTAAGTATGGGATGATGGCTCCATGCATGCTTTATATATCTACTTTATAAAATTACATATCTCCTATGTTTAATTTATGCTGTCCAGGAAACCTATAATTTCATAAATTTCAATCTCTTATGTCCAGGAGCCCTTCTTTTAAAGAAAACTAATTCAGGAATGCTAATGTATACACCGAACATGACCTTGTGGAACTCTCCGTGTTATTTGCAGGGCATGGAAAAACATAAGCCCAATGTTCAACCTGCCACCCCGAGAACCCACGATCATTAACTTATGATGTCCAGGAAACCTATAATTTCATAAATTGCATTCTCTTCTATCCAGGAGCCCTTATTTTAAAGAAAACTAATTCGGGAAAGCTAGTGTATACACCAAACATGACCTGTCATAGTTCGATAGAAACTATCCGCAAAGCCGTATCCATAAAACTGGCTAAGTATGCAACCGAACGACGATGGGTCGGAATGACTAGAGAAACGCGAGAAACTATAGAGTCAGAAACACAGTTTACAAGAGGAAAATAAAAGGGAGAGAACATCTATATCTCTCACACAGCAAAATGCACTCTCACAACTATGAAACCATAGCAACACAGAATCCATAGAAAAAGCATCGACAACTATGAAATATACTTTGAGGCTGACAAACTCTGCTTCAACGCGTAAGAGATGCAATTTACATCGCCTCAAATTTTCTAGTCTGTTATTTTATCTTAATAGTATTCTATGCAAACTCCACTACAAAAAAATGTAACCAAAGATCCAACTGCAGATGCAACATCCCAACATTACAAACCCTGGCAAACAAGAACATGCAACAAATAAGAACCTAAGTGCAGGCGTAGGACCAGAACCCTGCAAATAAGGCCCAACTGTAGGCGCAGGACTAGAACCTTGCAAAGTTGAATCAAGCAACAATAAACATCATCCAACGAAGAAAGAAGCAAGCAACAACCACTCCCCCAGGAACAATGCTGTTCCAATCGCGATTGCAAAAACCGAAATGTGAAAACTGCAACAACATGAACAAGCAAGCAAGAACAATAAGAACATGCAAATAACAAATCAGTGCCATGCAAAAAACAAGCATGGACCAGTGAACCAACAATGCCGCTGGAGCATATAAGTTTTAAAAATGGAAGAAAATGTCTTGTAACAAGCCTGTTAAGTAACCATTCAACATTACCACGCTTGTTAGGTAAACATTTAAGTCTGTTAGAAATGATTTGTATACATTTAAGAAAAAAATTCTAAGTGGCAGGTCTCTGACGTATCTCCAAAAAAATATTATATTTTTAGTGATAATAGTTCGAACACCAAAGAATGTATTGGAAGGCCAAACTTTCGATATGCCACCATATCAAACAATGCCATAAATTTAACTAGCATAAAATGCTAAACCAAACATTTGAATTAATGCTAGCATTAATCCACCTTCAACGAATGCATAAGAAAATATATGATTCAAAAAGACCATATACGATCAAATACTTTGGATATGCCAACATATATAACATTGGGAATAGGGAAGTCGACAATAAGACCTCCAATCCCTTGTCCAATGAGATCATGACAAATATGGTACTTTTTTATATATAAAAATTGATGTTTTCAGTTCCTTGGTTCCAACAATAATTAATATGGAAATATTTGTGGTGAAAGGACAGACTAATATGAAGTCAACGATTTATCGATCTCTATAGTCCCTCTATGCCTACGACATGGACTAATAAATTCAAAACATTATTAAATAATTCCTCTCAATATTTTTAAGGGTTATAGACTTTTGAATTTTGAATCCAATAAATATAAAAATAATAAGGAAAAATTGCATAACATCTAGTCCCTTCCTTCGATAGGTATAAATATTAATATCAATCCAATGGATATAAAAATAATAAGGAAAAGTTGCATAACATCTAGTCTCTTCCATAGGTATAGATATTAATCATTGATAACTACATGCCAAAAACACATGGAATATCAAAGATACATAATTAATATGTGGTAATTCTGACACCATTCTAAAACATCAAAAGCACACAAATAATTATCTTGTAATTTTTTTCTAAAGATTTATATTATTATGAATTTTTTTATTGATCACTAGGTAGGTAGCATAGAGTTTTTAGCTCAGTCCATCAAAGCCAAAGATATGAGTTAAAAATAAAAAAATAAAATATTAAATGCTCACATGTTCTATTATTATGATAGTGACACATAAGGTTCATAGCCCAAATGCCTATTACAAGATAATGAAAATTTTAGGTAGTTGTCGGTTTCTTAGGTGCTTGTAGGGATATTGGAAAACACACACCGAGACACCATGAAATGTTCATGCATTACATGTCACTACAAGGAGAACACCTTCTACCAGATATTTTTATGGAACCCCCTCGAAAAATTTATCCGTTATACGTTTATAGTGGAGGTGTTTAACAAAGGCGGGTGGGCGAAGGTGTTAGTAGAGGTTTTAACACTGGTGCACCTAAGTCAACCATGCGTAGTAGTTCACTATGTTGACCATGCGCACCAATGCTCTTACAAAACATAATTCCCCAATTCTTAACAAATAAAGTGCACTGATAACTGCTATTAAGATAAAATACTAAAATATTGTTGATGCTCCCTAATTAAAAAGCGCACCAGTGCTAAAAAATGCATCGATGCTTCCAAAAAAAAAGTTCACCCCCAATAACAAAGTGCATTGGTGATCCAAAAAATAGCACCCCAGTGCTTAACAAATAAAGCACACTGATAACCACTATTAATATAAAATACTAAAATATTATCGGTGCTCCCCAATAATAAAGTGCATCGGTGCTCCCTTAATAACAAAGTGCACTAGTGCTCCCCCAATAACAAAGCACATTGATGCTCTCCCCAATTAAAAATCACAATAGTGCTCCCCCAATAATAAAGTGCATCAATTTTCATATAACAAACATGTCGGTGCATCTTACTATCGGGCGCATCGTTAAAAGGTAACAAAATAAAAATAAAATACCAAACCGAATCAATGCGTCGAAATATATAGCGAACAAATGAGCGGGAATTTTATATTTTCAAAATGTATGTGTTTATAAGTGAAAATCCTAATCCTAATTTCATTCTTTTGCCAAAATTTAGAGGGGATATTTGTGCAAGAGAGATTTACAAGCAAAGTCTTTGGAGTGGGTAGATTTTTTTGAAGAGCCAAATTTACATACAAATTTGCAGAGGAGATATTTCAGGTATGTAATTTTATTCTATTCATCATCTCAATATTTTTCCTGATTGATTCAAACAAATTTCATTGCATTATAAAAAAATAAAAAAGGTTTCACAGTTACATTTAATATTGGAAGCCCTAGCTTCCTAGTTGTTTCTCTTGGTTTTGCTCTCTATATTTCACAAGTATAATTTTTTTTCAAGAAATAGATTTTTATAGGGTTTCTTTACTTGTGTATGGGGCATTTGGTATTTGTTGCAATGGGATCACTCATTGCATTGGGTCTGAAACCCTATCATTTTCAATTTTGTTTAAAAAAAAACCGTCCGCAATTTGCGATGCACACTGTATAGGAATAGTGCATCGATGCGTATGTTCCTATCAACAACACCAATGCTTCCCCAATAATAAAGCACACTGGTGCTCTCCCTAATAAAAAAGCACACCGATACTCTCCCAATAACAAAGCTCACCAATGCTCCCCCAATAACAAAGCGCATCGGTGCTTCCTTAATAACAAAGCGCATTGACGCTCATATAACAAACACAACAGTGCATATTACTATCAGGCACACCATTAAAGGGTAAAAATAAATAAATTGCCAAACCGAATCAATGCGCCAAAATATACAATGAAAAAATGAGCGAGAATTTGATATTTTCAAAATGTATGTGTTTATAAATGAAAATACTAATCATTATTTCATTCTTTTTCCAAAATTTACAGGGGAGATTTGTGCAAGAGAGATTTACAAGCAAAGTCTTTGGAGTGGGTAGATATTTTTGAAGAGCCAAATTTACATACAAATTTGTAGAGGAGAAATTTTAGGTATGTGATTTTATTCTATTCACCATCTCAATCTTTTATATATATATATAAGCTAGCATTTGGCATTACCATTCAAAAATAGAAGTTACATAATGTATTAGTGACACTGGTGCTGAGGCCGTCAACAAAGGAAACCAACCCCACCACCAAGTGTTAAAGTTCCAACTCCAGATGGGGTGCCACATAGCTCAGGGGATGCCACACAACCCCCATGCAATCCAAGCTATTAATATGGTCGGTCGCCACACCAAGCCTCATTCTTGGATGGAGGATAGACTTAAATGCATTCAGAGGATGGAGGGACATCTCCCTCGCGTAGGTTTAATTTCACCCTCAATGAGCCATGCCAGAGGGATGGTGACAGGTACAGGAGGAGGCTATGCGGTCATATCAACTTCTCGGATATTACTCTAGGTTGGCCATGGCTTGTTTCATTTTGTTTCTTTGCTGCATCGAAGCTCTGCTTTGCTTAGCTATCCGGCTCTGTGCGCCCTCATCCTTAGTTTTCTTTGGCCTCCTGGTTCTATTATGCTATGTGAGGGAGGGAAACCCAAGAGGGGACCCTCTTGGTACTGTTATGTCGCAAGGCAAAGATGCCTTCGCGAATTAGAGAGAGCCTCCTTGACAAATTTGATTCATAGAACCTCTTAGCACTGAGAGTCACCTTCAGACTTCAAGAGGATAAGCCCAGTACCCATCAAAATGTTTTTGGAGGTAGGTTTATGAATGGAGGTAAAATGGACAAAACTTAGTACAAGAATGTTTTAACACAAAAAATGGACAAGCAATGCATAGGGAAATGAGGTCCTCATTAACTTCAGCTAGTGGTTTAAGGTTAAAGGTGGAAGACTTAGTGAGAAAGGTGGACAAGTCTTCCATGGGCATCCGAATTTCAAGCATCTCGGTGAAGAAAACATCAGGCACAAGAGAACTATTGAACTTAAGTTTCAAAAATTGAAATATATCACAGTTGCATAATAATCAAATTTCCATTACCATGCAACTACAACAACTCGTCTGGATCCTCCATGCACAAGCATTTCAGCATAAGAGGGAAAAAGGCAACAAGGAAATTATTGAAACATGTCAGAACAACATTATAATCAACCCTACATTACAATACAACTACAACCCTTTTCTAGATCCTCCATGCACGAGTGTTTCAACAAAGATTTAAACAAGATGATGAAAGAAGCTGACTTCTATTAATGCGAAAGTCTCAGATCTCATACAAAACCAGAGAAAAATTATGTTAATCAAAATATTACAAAATAGGGAGCTCTTCTTAACCAGTTGAAGACCTTAACAAAATCTTGAACTGATCTATTTATAATTGGATCAGTTCACATCTGCCAGGAGTGTGACTTGGCCATCCCATTCAAAGCTTTACGTCTGTGCATCCTTCTGTCAGACTGTGCGTGTATCCTTCTGTCAGACGCAAGATCAGATCAACATGGGTTTGCAGGAAAAAACTATCCATCGTGGTACCTTGGGCTGACAGTTTTGTCTCCATGTCCAGGCCCTTCATTCCTTGTATTTATGGAGTGAGTCAAGGTTTGAATCACCAGTCCTTCTTCATTAACTGCATTTTTTTTTCCAGGATCACAACTAGGCTTAATGCCTAGGGGGCGGCCACGTGTTTGTCTTGGATTTAACATTTTATAAGCACATGATAGTAGGGCTGTTAAAGGTGTTTTGGACCCACACCACTTTTGAGCCCACAATTCACCACCTTTCGCCACGTAGCTCTTTCGCTATACCACAGTTTCGATTGTGGGACCGCTCAAGGATTTTAACGCTCGATCAAGTAGTGTCCCCGCAATGAAGCGTGGCCATTGATCTGGTCGCGGTCCACGATCTTGGTGCCTCTACTAATTTAGCGCCCCCGCCAAAGTTTAACCACTTTCCAACTTTAGAAACTCTTTAATTATGCTTGGGGGAGGTGCTAATTTTTGTGCTAGCGAGCTTTAATGCTGAACAAGAATATTTCCTGAAGAATGACTTCTTGAAGCTGACGTGGTGACCTGACGTCACTGTGATGATGTGTCACGGAAAGGAGTGTGACACACATCACTTGGAAACAAGTAGATGATTTTCCCAAAGGTGCCTGGACTGAGTGCCACGTGTTAGTGCTAGATGGACAGGTGGCGAAAGAACTGAAACCCGCAGCAGAAACACTTCGGGAATTTGCAAACAAAGAAGGAGTAAGAATGCTGAAGCTTCGGAGTCTGGAGAAAATCTAAGATGCTAGATCTGGGAGGACACGCGGTAGAGATCCATGCACTCCATGGGAATGTGTTCTAGAGGAAAAAAAAAGAGAAGAGACAAAACTCCCAAAACCCGAAATGGTGAAGCAAATCATGACCGTCCGTTGGAGATGAACATGTGGTAGAGATCCGCGTACGCCGGAGCAAGGGGAGGGAGGATCCATTGACCGAGAGTTGTCCAGAGCACCAAATAGATACAAAGATAAAACCCTAGTCATTGATGGCCTAGACTCGCAACAAATATCTGTGCATTCCGGGAAAAGCATTTCAGAGAAAATCGAGAGGAGAAGTGCCAAAACACCTGAAACCCAAACTCTGAAGTAAATCATGCCTGTCTGCTGGAGAAGGAAACACGACACTTGATTTTTAATTTCGGGGCTTCTATCTGGCACTAAACCTCATAGAAATTTATAATTCTGAATGTCTGAGGGTCGCTAATATGAACTTCACAGGGGATCTCTGTCATTGAAAACTGAACCTGCATGTTTTCTTACTTCGAGCCTACAATAGACCACTTTGAGTGTTGTGCTTTGTCCTCATGGTTGCTTCCTATGTAAACAAAGACTTGGATGGATTGTTGTGGCATCAGGCAACAAAATGACCAGTAATTCGAGACAAAATGATGATGAGTGCTCATCCTACTTCAATAAAAATAGAAAATATTCAGGTGGGGACTTGGTCAGGCAAGACACCAATGGAAACCAAGTCGTCAACAAAGGGGGAAAACAATTTTATCAGTCAGAGGGAAATATCCTAGGACTTGGTGGTGTAGAAGAGAGAGAGAGAGAGAGATGAGGCAAGGGTACAAAATTAGGTATTAACAACAAATGCATACGACCCTTGAAAACTTCATGTGATAACAGAACCAAGGAGCCGAAGACGCCTACAATGGCCTATGTGGAGGAGGAAATACTAGAGGAACCAATTCAAGTTCCACTAGACTCCCTCCTCTACATGGTCCCGAACCCCCAGGATAGACCTAGCACCAACCTTACAACAATAGATACAGAGGCAACAATGGAGGGGGCTACTTGCATTGTCCAAGAGGAAATCCCCCAGACAGACTGCCTAGCTGAGCCTCCTTTTCCCACCTCAGACATTGGATGAGACTAGAGCTCACCCAAAATTCTTACTCCAGAGCACTTGGAGCTCATCTTCGAGATGAGGAGATATATGATGGAGCAACTCCACTGACACACCCTCCTTAGTAGCATAATTCACATGCTATTCGATGCCTTCTCAAACACGTCAATCAAACAGAGATGCCTGACCTGTGCACTTGTATTCACTCCTAACGACAACACTCCTCATGGTGGCTCTTCAGATGGCAAGTTCCAGTGTTCAAACAACCCTTCTAATGTTTAAAGTTTCTCATCCATCTGCACTCCATTTGCAAGGCAATGGCATTTTTTTCTTGTCTTCCTACTTAAGATTTCTGTTAAGTTTGAATAATTAGTTTTTGGATGCATGTCTAGATATCACTATCATAACTCGCTGCTGCCACTTGCTATGGTTTCCAACTATATGGCGGAGCAAGTGGCGACTTCTACTTTTGGCTACAAGTATAAAAGGATGCCACCTGTTTCGGTTTCCACTAGTTTGGCGGAACACGTGGAAAGTCTGTGAAACTGATAAGTTTTGTACAATGACAAAGGTTTAGTTTGGTAATACCACTTTTTATTTACAAAAAAAAGTGTTAAAGTTCCAAAAAACTGTACCATAACAACTAGGGAGAGACACTATTAAGCTGAAATAAATAGGCCTTAGTCTATGAACATACCAAAAGAGATAACTCTATGATATTAATATCCATACTAAAACTAAAAGGACCAAACCAAAACAAGCCATGATAATTTATTTACTAATATAGCTACTAGGAAAAGCATGCCTGGATGAATCTAGCCATTTTAGAACCATAACAACTTGAAGTAAATACTCTTCATTGTGCCTCTGTTGGGGATCTTCAGAGCCCGAGTCCAATATCCAATCCAACTTTTGCTCCATCAATTCTTGCCTAAACTTTTTTTCATCATTGTCTCAACATAATGCCAAAATGAGGTCGAGCTGAACAATTGAGAACTCAGGAGGGGACGGTGGTGGAATTTGGAAGCTAGAGGCGTTGCCAGGGTTGGGAATTAGGAGAGTTGGGCTCGAGGATGAGGGAGGAGAGAGGGTAGGTTTGGTATTTTTTGTAGCAGTGACAAGGAGAGGGGTTCCAAGATCCATTACAGAATGGAAAGAACAATCACAACTAGAACCAAGCAAGCGATAATCACTGTGACTATGACCACGGAGACCAGAACGAATACCACCAACGCGTCGTGGTTCTCCTTGTTCCCAAGGCATGAAAAAAACACAAGATATACAAAGAATAAGTCTGAGAGGGAAAGGAGGAAAAATTGAAGCGGGGAAGAAAGACCAGAAGTGGAAAAAGATGGAAATGGAAGCTAGGATAGAGAAGAATGAAAACAATTTGGGGAAATATCTACCTGTGGAACCATCATAATCCAGATGTCAGTCATTAGAATGTTGTACTAGTTTATCATTTAACCCATCCCCTTCACATGGAAGAGATCCATAGCTAGCTCTAGATGGAAGAAAATTCATAGGAGCAGTCAGGTCAGGATTAAATGCAAGCTGGAAATAGATGACCTCGAGGAGGGTAAGGGAGGTCTCGACATGAACAATGAGCTTCGTGAAAATCTATCGTCGTGTCACCCCATTTGGGGCAGAGTTCTCCTTCTGTGCTAATTTAGATCATTCCACAAATAATGGGTGACCAGGGATGTGGGAAGCATTGCAAATGATTTCACGATCTTGAAGCTCAACCCTTGCGTTTGCCAACTTATCATCCACTCAATTTGCCTTCCTACATACATGGGAAGGAATCATAACATAAGTGGGAAGAATTAAGGATTTAAGAAGCTCAAGATTGCTTAGGAGTCTCCATCTAGGGGAAATTCTGGCAGGCTTCGAGCCATTTAGGAGTTTTGTAAACAAAGCCATAATGATTTGAGAATCCCCCTCTACTATTAGTTTGTGAAATCAAAGATGGGTAGTTGTTTGAAGACCTTGAATAAGATCCCATAACTCTGCAACATTATTTGTGTCATTTTCCAGAATTCCATCAAGGATAAGAAGAATAGTTCCATGATCATTCCCGAAAACCACCCGATATCCCAAAGGGTTTGGGTTTCCTTTAGAAGCACTATCAAAGTTGAGTTTCATAAAACCTTCAGTGGGTCAGCTCCAAGAGGTAGGAATATTTGTAGAGGAGGGGGGGAAGATTGGGATGGAGGTAGGGATAGAGTTAGGAATTATGTTCCAATTGAGGGAGGATCACCTTTTCATTCAAGTCGCAGTTGATGTCTTCATAAGTCCAAGATTGGATTGAGGTTGTTTCCTGGATGTTTTCACGAATTTTGGACCAGACTTGGGATTCATAGTGAAGAGTTGATTGAAATATCCTTTTGTTTCTCTCTTTCCATAGCTTCCATACTACAAAACCAAAGAGTAATTGCCATGTGTTGTTAAGGAGTGGGTTCTTGAAGGCTTGATTTTTCCACCT
>JZKD02S0269860.1:109785-132392 GCA_000966675.3 Picea glauca
TTAATTAATTGAGATTAGACGCTATCGAGATTTCAGAAATCCTGATGTCGAGGAGTATGTTATTAATGAAGTTCGATCCCCGAAATCGCAAAATCGCGATGGCTTGTTTCTTTTTTAAAAAAAAATAGGACTTAACTTATCTTAATTAATTAAATAATCACAATTAAAGCCAAAACAGAAAAAAGTTTAATTTAACGTGACTTATAGATCGGGGTTTCAAAAATCGGGATTTCGGGAAACATGATGACAGGAGACGTGCTCTCATAGAACCGCGAATCCCGAAATCGCGACATAATTATTTTAACTTTTAACCTTTCTTAGAAGAGACTAAACTAATTCATTTTGTTGAAATTAATGTTCCAATGTTTCGGGAAATCGGGGATCGGGGTTTCGTGATTCAATTTGCATCAAATATTTGTTTGCAGAAAACCCCGAATCCCGATTTCTTTAACGTTTAAATTAAAAAATCACAAATTTAAAATAACAACCCGTTTTAAATAATTTTTCAAAAGAGCGTTGGAAATTTTATATTTTTGTAAACTTTTTTTTTTTTTGTTCGTTATCCAATTTTTTTTTGATAAAAAGGTATCGTGAATTTAGAAATGATGAAAATCTTATTTTTAGAAAACCGAAACCCAAAAAATAAAAATCTAGGCCTTAAAGGATAAAAAATTTAAGCTTTGTTTCAACAACTCCTTTGAAATGATAAAAGGAAGAATTGGTTTGAGTCAGAGTGCTATTATCTTGGTGATGGGATTATAGATGACGTTGTAGAGGGTGATGTGTTTGAATTGCTTGGGATGAGAGACACACTCTTCTTTTGGGATGAGAGTTAGGAAAGTGGCGTTGAGTATTGGGAGGAATTCACGGGAGTAGTGTGAGTCTTCTACTAATTGCAAAACTTCTTCTCAAACCATCAACCAACATTGATGAAAAAAGTATGTGGTGAAACCCTCTGGGCCTGGAGCTTTCCCAACCTGCATCTCCTTCATTGCTTGGTCCACTTCCTCAATAGAGATCAACCAAAGGAGAGATGCATTTTGATCTTCGTTGATGATGGCATAAATGTTCCTAATGATTTTATCTATGTCTGTAAAGCGGTCTGGATAAGTCTCAATAAGTAGATTATTTTAGTATTTGACCAGTTCCTGCTCTATGCCTTCATGATCCATGATAGATTGTCCTTGATCATTCTCCAACCTGGTGTTTCTGTTAATATAACATCGCTATATCATTGAGTGGTGGAAAAATTTTGTATTTTTCTCACCCTCCTGAAGCCATTGCACCCTGGACTTTTGACGCCAAAGTGTTTCTTCTTGTGTGTATCGTTCCTCTAGCTATTTTTTGATAGAGTTTTCTTTAGTTTGGACTTGTTCAAAGTAGTCATTTAATATGATTTATTTTTGTATTTCTCTCATCCTCTACTCTAGTTCCCTTTGTGCCTAAAAAATGTTCCCAAAAACTGTTTTGTTCCAAACTATGAGATGTTGTTTGAATTTTTTCAATTTTTGTTGGAATATGTACATGAGAGTGTCATGAGAGACCTCTGCATTTTTCCACCATGTGGGGGCATTCTCTTGGAAATCTGGGTGTGTTAACCAAAAAATTTCAAATATAAAAGGATTATTTTGGGGAGACCCTGTAGTGTCTAGCCAAAGTTGGATAGGCCAATGGTCAGATCCAGAGGATGGTAAGATGTTGGCTTCCATTAAGAGTCCTTCTAGCATGAGAGACTCAGAGATGAGTAAGAAATCAAGTTTTCAAGATATTTGGTGGGAGCCAGATCTTTGATTGGACTAGGTGTAGATTCCTTCTCTAAAATCTAGATCAACCAGGTGGAGAGAAGCAATCGTGTCTTGAAAGTATTCACTCTCTTTGTCTAAGAACCTTTTACCACCCCTCTTTTCCTCCAAAGATTTGATGAGGTTGAAGTTTCCCCCCAGGATTCATTTTTTCGTTTCCTTCTAGAAGACCAAGGCGAGTGAGGCTTTCTAAAAATATCCCCTTCTCCTGGAGGTCCTACGACCCATAAACATTGGCCAACAACACTATCTTGTTTGATTTGATGAGTCTGTAGGATGTTGCGAGTGTCCAATTAGTGGAGTAAAAGTATTCTATAATGATGATGGTTGGTTTCCATAGGATGGCTAAGGCCCTCACGACCCCTCTAGAATAGTTAAACATGAATTTTCTCTTCTTCCAACATTTGGAGAGAAGGTTCTCAACAACCATTTTTGCACATTTCATCTCTTGTAACAATAATATGTCAGGATTCTTTGTCATGATGTTGTTTCGAAGGATTCTTTGCTTGGTCCTTCCATTGGGTCCCCTAATATTCCATGAGATGATATTCATGAGGAGTGAGTATTTGGGGGGGAAAAGAAGCTATTAGTTAACTTCTGAATTTGGTCGAAGTTAACCATGTAGTTGCCAATCTCCTGTATCAATTTTTGGGTTGATTTTCTTCCTCTTTCACAAACTTCTTCTGTTTGTTTGTGTGGATCTTTGTGCATGTCTGGGAGAATTCCTATCCCCTTACCAGATTGGGAAGTCACTCCATCCATAGAGTTTAGGTAAACCTTGTGAACGTTTCTAAGTTATTCTAGGGGGGCAGATTGTAATTACTTCTTACGATATGCCTCCTCTAATATTACCAGGTCAATCTTGGTTAGCTCCTGTTCATCCCATTCTATTTCCATTTCTCCTCCTTCCTCCAAAGCTAGATATTCTACCAATGGGGTTGTAGGTGGGTGGGGTGGATATGCTCAAGGATAGGCTCCAAGATTTATTTTTGGCACTCTTCTATGCGTGGGTTGTAATACCCTAGGTTCAGTTTATCTATGACCAACAAACCCACCAGACACCAGCCCTTTCAACATCACCTGCTTGCGTAGAAGAAGTCTCACCCAAGGTATCTATTGGGACTATGAGAACCAGGCTTCTGCAGTAGTAAGGGAAAGAAAGGAAAATGTTCAATTCATTCTTTTGTATTACATATATGCACTCGATTTGGTTCTATTCAATATTACTTACTTATGATTGAGATTCCTATACTCAACATATTTCCGATTATTACATAGATTCCTTACAGTCACAGTCATGAACATTACACCATAATTAATCCATAAGACAAGTCTAATCTACGATGCATACAAATAGAATTCATAAACACACATAGAAAGTTAGATAACATAAGATTCAATATCATCTTTGTAACCTCCTTTTAGTCATTCTTCTCACCAACAGACTGTTACATTCATGACTCTAGAAGTCAACATCTAACAAAACCTAACATCACATAACTTACATGGAACTAAAACTTGACCGTAGGAGAGAGCCAAATCCTAATATCCCAACCTGTTACATATTTATACAGAAATCTAGGGCTAAAAACCCTAGTTTGTTCATCCTAAAAATACCCCATTACAATGCATGGCCAACTCAATTAACTGGTTGTTCGACAACTTTATTCTTCTTTTCAACCTTTATGCTGCTTTTCTATTGTTATTATATCTTTGGAATGTCGTGTTTTCATCCTTTTATCATGCTTTACTCTCTTGCTCTGTTTCTTTATTCTCTATCAACTTTATTCTTATATCTGTGCACTTTCTTCCTCCTGTGCATTTTCCTCCTTCTGCACATTGTCCTCATGGATGCATCTTAGTTGCGCACATACTTTCTCCCTGTATGCACTTTCCCTATACTTAGGATTTTATCCCAAAACTGTATCCAAGCTGCCTGTCCAACAGGCCCCCAACACTCAGCTGTGGCTCGTCCCGAGCCACTCAGGCATGTTGCATTCTCTTCCATGCTGAAATGAATTTTTGAGAGGTAAACTTTGCTACCTCTACCTATTTGATGACTGGGGCATCTGTTGCTACTATCTCCTATGCCCTATGCGCAGTCAAGTCTATAAGTTTTTCTTCTGCCTCAACCACTGCTTTCTTGACCTTACCTTTCACAATGGTCAATTCTCTAATTACCCTCACTGCTTCTTCTTGCAGTGGTCCTAGTCTCTGTTGAAGGATCTTTTGTTGATCCCTCATTCTTTCCACTTCTACATATGCATGTCACTGAGCTAAAATGGCTGACATACGCTCCACTGGTGGTAGTGTAGCCGCCTTTTCTACTTCCTGGTGCGCAAGTTCTTTCACTTCTCTTAGCTTGGCCTCTACAACCTTCATCTTCGAGTCTCCTATCAATTCTATCCACACCTGCACACTGACCTCATAGAGTTTTGCGCATTCTGCTTCTACTTTCTTAATGTTGGAAACTACTGTCATTTCCATCCTCACCCTACCTTCACGCACCTCTGGTGGTGTTCCTGGTGTGCTCCTCAACTGTAAGTCTTGGATCTTCTCCCTGAAGTCCTTAATGACTTCGCCAATCTTCAACAATTGCTCCTTGTTGAGTTTCTGGCGTGCTTCATCCCAATAAGACTTAAAGTTTCCTCCTTCTCCCCCATGAAGGCCTCTTCTTGCATGATATCGGCATAAGACCAGACAACGACATAGAGGGTCATGTTTCCCATGGAGAAGGCATCATTTCTATCGGGATGAATAATTATGTTAAGCCTCCGAGTCCTATAATTGTCTTCTCTGTCGATAATCCACTATGATTTCTTGAGCCCGATACCATTTTCCTCCTCACCTGCCTATCGATAATCTAATGTGGTTTCTTGAGCTTGATACTTGTCTTATCCCACCTTAACTAAATTTTCCAATCCACCACTGGTTGATGAGTTGGTCGATCATTGTATCTTGATTACCAAATACGTCATGTGATTTTCATATTGTACTGATGATATGTCATGATTTCTAGTGGATTTTACCATTTAAGACTTAGATGATGCTTTTATGACCTGTCACTCCCTCTTAATAACCATAATTTATGTGCCTTAATGATTTTAACAGTCTTTTCATTGCCAAACTGCACACTGGTTCTTTGATGTTGCGTTTGTGTACTTCACAATCTATCTCGTTTGTGTCTTGTCTCTTAAATTGGCACAATGTTATTTTGATGTGTGATGATCATTCCTTCTGCACAAGTTCTCATGCCTTGGTACTCGAGCACCCTTTTTATTTTTCCTATATCTGATTTTATTTTATTTTCTTCCTTTTTCTACTTTTTATTTGTTTTTCCTTGTTTTTCTTGCAACTATGGTACAACTACTATAATATAAGGGTTCTTTCGCAACCCAGATTACTGCGCATACTGTCAACCGTCTCTATAGAGTTTTAGCTGACTTCCTTTCACCATTCCTTCAAAGACTTCTCCATTCAAGGTCTCCAACCATGGAGCACCTTTATTTGTTACTTGTTGAATCACTTAGGGTTCTAACCAGTGCATTCTAAACTTTCCTAGATGCTGCATATACTTACTGTCATACAGTAGTACTAGATCTCCTACTTGAATTTTTTTTATGTTTAATGTGTCGATCATGCCAAGATTTCTCTCTTGCTTTATGAACCCGCTGATGCAATCCTTCAATGAACCATTCTTCCTCAAGATGTACTAACTGTGCCAATCTCTCCTCTATTGCACCAATGTTTGATAGCTCAGTGATTGCTGCAATGCGCAGGCTAGGTATAATGAACTCCATTGGCATCACTACTGCCTGCCCATAGACCAACCTGAAAGGTGTCTGTCCTACCAACTTCTTACTTGGAGTCCTATAATCCCATAACATTGCATGAACTCTTAATTCCCAATCGTCTCTCCCTACATTGCAAATATTTGTTAAGGAGTTCTCCAAGATCTTATTAAAAGCTTCCATTGTTCCATTGGCATGAGGGTGATATGATGTACTCTTTTGATGATGAATCTGGAACTCCTCAGTCAATGCTGTAATTGTTTTGTTTAGAAAGTTTGTACCTTTATCACTGAGTAATATGCGTGGACATCCAAACCTGGTGACTACATTCTCGAATAGAAACTGCGCAACAGTCTACGTAGTACAATATGTAACTAGTGTTGCTTCTGCCCACGTTGTCAAATGCTCCGTCGCTGTGATGATGCACCCTGCCCCTGATCTCCTTGATTATGGATTTATTGGTCCTACAAAGTCTATGGCTCAATTATCAAATGCTTGCGATGTAACATATGGATTTAAAAGCATTTCACCTCTCCTAGACGACTTTCCCATTCTTTGGCATACATTGCATGACTAAAATACTCTTTCACATCTTTGTGAAGTGTAGGCCACCAAAGCCATGCACACAAAATCTTCTATACAGTTGTTGTCCCTGCATAATGTCCTCCAACAATTCCATCATAAGCTTCTTCAAATATCATCGACCTTTCGTGTTCTAGCACACAACATCTCAGTATTCCATCCGCACCCAACTTGTATAGACTCCTTGAAATCAACTGATAATCTGTTGGTTTCACTACCAATTACTTCTTCTGCACTACTGTCATCTCGGAGGGAGCCATACCTGTACTTAGAAAGTTCACAATGTCTAAGAAGTAATCATCCACCATCCTTACTACAAATAATTATGCATATGGGAAACTATCATCTAAATTACCTGCATCTTCTCCTGTCAATATGTGTGATAGATGATCTAGTCCCGCATTTAGCTTCCCTAGTTTTTCTACAACCTCAAAGTCATATTCTTGAAATAATAATACCCATATGCATATTCTCCACCCCCAACATTGACTTGTTTATTAAGTACTTTAATGTAGAATGGTATGTATACATCTTAAAGTGAGACCCCAATAACTAATGCTTGAAATTCTGTAGCACATAGACCATTTCCAATCCTTATCATTCTATGGTTTTATAATTCTTCTCTACTTTAGACAACTTCCTACTTGAAAAAGAGATTGGATGATCTATGTCCCCTTCCCTTAGTTGTGTCAGCACCACGCCAAATGCTATGGATGATGCATCTACATGTACATGGAACTCTTTGTTCCACTCCGGAAAGATCAAAATAAACGCGGTTACCAATTTATGTTTCAAAGTGTCCAACCCCTTTTGACAGTCCTCATTCCATTGAAACTTGGCTTCCTTCTTCAATAACTTTTCCATGGGTGCTGTGATATGCACATATCCTATGATAAATTTCCTATAATAACCTATATGACCCAACGTTTCCCTCAACTGTCTGAATGATGTAGGGGGTTCTAAATCCAGAATTACTACGATCTTGGCTGGATCTACTAATAGTCCTTGTTTGCATACTACATGTCACAACATAATTCCAAACGATGCGCAAAAAATACACTTCTTTAAGTTCAACAAAATTTGCACTATCTACACCGATCTAACGTGATCCGAATAACTTCTTTATGATCCTTCAGTAGATTGAACACCTTCCAATCATCCAAGTAGACTTCTAGGAATTTATGGATGAAATCCTTGAATGTAGCAACCACTACCTTGGAAAACACTGCAGGGGCATTATTCAATCCAAATGACATAACTTTATACTGATAACTCCCCCACTCCATCACAAAAGTGGTCTTGTGTCGATCCTCCTACACGATTCTTATCTGATGGTATGCAAAGAATCCATCTGTAAAAGAATATGTTTTTTGGCCTTCTATGTTCTCTAGTACCTCATCCGCGAATGGTGTTGGGAATGGCTCATGTAAGCATGTGTCATTCAAGTTCCTTAGATCCACGAAGATCCTGATTCCTACTATCTTCTTGTCCTGCACCACCATTGGGATAATCCACTCAAATTATTCTACTAGTTCGATTATTCTCGTGTCCAACATCCTGTGTATTTCAACCTTGACCTTCTCCTTATACCTTGAGTTTAACCTATAAGGCCTCTATCACATTAGCTTAGCTCTTGGTTTCAGTGGGATCTTCATCTCGCCTAAGTCTCCTACTATTCCCTTTATCTATGAAAATTTCGTTGGGAATAGGTCTTGGTATTCTCACAGTAAATATGCAATCTTCTCAACTGTCTGATTGTTCCAATAATCTCCTATATGCACAAACTTAGAATTCTCTATCGTCCAAATGTTTACCTTCCACATATTTATAGGTTGTGTATATGTTGTGGATTCAAGCTCTGGCCCTTCTATTTCTTGTTTTCTTTCTGTCTTAGGTACTTGTACATTCCTTGGATCCTATTCATCATGCTCTTCCTTAGCTATGTTATAGCACTCCAATAGCTCATGGACAATCATCTTGGCTCTTTGTGCATTGCATACTGCTACCACCTCCATCCTCTCTTCTTCTGAGAAGATCTTCATTCGAATTGATTGTAGCGCTACATCTATTGATGGAGATTCATGTTCAAATGTGAACATGATTTTGAATCTCTTGACTAGTTCTTCCCATCTTGTTGTCTCCTTGTGCATTTCCGATTCTAAATACTGGTTCTTTGGAATTGTGTCCAATGTGTGCATAAATTTGTGCGTCCACTCTGTTTCCAGTACTAAACTCTATAATGTCCTGCATTTTTCCACATGACCCACTGGGTCACTCTCTCCTATATACTTTTGCACAATTTTTTCTTCCTCATATCCAAACCGTATCTGCATTAGTCTACTGCACCGTGACCAATCTTTCATTCCCTCTGTGTGTGCATGACACCATCTAGTTGGAGTCACCTTTAAGACGAAATCAAGTGCCAACAACCTTTGTTGTTCGGGTAGCTGCAACTCAAATTCTTTTACAAACCTACTTATCTCAGTTAATCCATCAAACCTGAGTGGATCACATAGCTCCATTCCAATCCAGCGCAAGGATCGGTTTATGTGTGCACATTGTCTAGTTGAAACTTCATGCATCCTCTGTTGCTAATGCTCTAGACCTACTTTTGAATCTAATGCACATGAACTGATACTTCTCCAACTCAACACACCATCCACTGTTGGGTTGACATAATCCTCCATCTGCGTAGTCAAGTTGTATAAGTTGTCAATGTCATTCCCTCTTGCTGGCTCTATGTATCTCTTTCCTTCTGATGGGTCCAAGGGTGCAATAACTTTCAAATCGACAACCTCAAATATAATCTCCATCCTCTTCAAGTTAATGATTTCTTGGTTATTGAAAGCCCATTCCAGTCCCATCAATGTTGGATATGGTGTCTGTCATCCATGATATCAATAACTTCAAAGTTTTCCATGTTGGATATGGTTGACTATCATCCATGATCTCAATAACTTCAAAGTTTTCCATGTTGCGCACCTCATCTATGTTCACAAGTACTCCTGTCAATCACCCAATTGAGACTATTTTGTGATGAGTCACGAGCCTTAACTAAACATGATACCATACTAGCTTGGGTTTTCCCATCATCTCCCATGTCTTCTTAGGTAACACATTCACCGCAGACCCTAAGTCCAAGATAACATTATCCACATCATACTCTCCAATCTACACACTGAATCTAAATTCTTCATTGGTTCTCTTCTTGCGTAGTACCTGATTTACCATTCTTTGTAAGATAGGAGTTTCCCTTCCTCTTGTACAATGTCAATCATGTCATATAGTGTACTCAACGCAGTTTCATCCTTCATTATCTCTACACAACTCCTCAGGAATTTCGTTAGTGTGCTTACCTTTCCAATTGGCTTCTCTGGCACAACGTGATCTTCTATACGAGGCATAGATGATGTTGATGCTCCCCAATGTTGTTCAAGTACTTATTTTCTTGTTCTCTGATATGTTTTCTTTTCTTGTTGTGGATCGAATGCTGGAATAGGCCCTGTTGAATTTCTTACCTACTGCTCAGTATGATTTCCTTCATTTGTCATATAAGCCTCTGTTCTAGCTCCTCCATGCGTATCAACTGCTACTCTTGGTCCTTCATTATGTCTTTCGACTGATATCTTCTACACATTCTGATTCAGATTCTGGTTTGGGTTTCCTATGGCCTACCACTTCGCAACTAGTTGGCGACAACTTTCTGTTGAGTGATCCAGTGCTCTGCAATATGTGCACATCGTACATTGATTCTGGAAGTCACGGACTAAGTGTCCAGGTTGATTATAGTTATAACACATAATTGGTCCTCATTCTCCTCTACCAAAATTCCCTCTACCTTGGCCTCTACGAAAGTTTTCTCTGTTCCCTTGATTGAAATCTCTCTCATTGTTATATTGCAGACCAGCCCCTTCTGCTGCGACATTGTCTTCCTGGATCATGTACATATCTGATGTGCACTCCCTCATTAAGTTGAATGCACAACTATCCTTCTCTTCATGTCCTACAGACTTGAAAAAATTGAAAAACAAGCTCTTTGGTGTGCTTTGGTACTTCTATAGCGATGGACAATCAATGAGATGATGGACCCATTTCTTACATATCTCACAGTATCCCCCTGGTAATGGATTCAACGCTCTAGCTTCCAAATATTGCATGAAGGCTGGGCGTTCATCTTTGTGATAGCCTTAAGTCCTGCACTTGGTACAACAAACTTGTTCTCGTTTCTCCTTCCCTTTTGTAAGATCATCCATTTGAATTGTCAACACAATCAACTGCATCTGAACTTGTGCCATTCCTCCATTATCTCGTACTGAAGATTACTCTAATTTCATTGTAGTTTCCAGGGCCTCGAGCTGCGACATAACCTTCTGTTGAATCAATGGCCTGCGAATGTGTGGTACAAGTCTTGCAATAAACCACTCTCTATGTTGTTGATATGGGATATGGAAATTCATTATCCCCATCGCATCCTTAAATATATGATCAAAATCTCATATCGACTCAGTTTGTACCTGTTTGATCTCCTTTCATTCTGTGATGTACTGCGACTCTGAATTTGGATTTTTGAAATCCTTTAGTATCACTTTCTTTATTTCTGCCAAAGTTCTTGTATGTCTTATAGGCATGATACTCTACAAATTCATATACCATACTAGCACACAACCTCTAAATGTTGTCTTTAATTGCACAATCTTCACAACTTCATCTTGTACGTTCTTAGTGGCCCAAATTGTTTCACAGACAAACATATGTTGTTCTAGATATTTTGATCCCACTCCCTAGAAATCAAGAAGTCTAAGAGTATTATCTACCCACGCCATGTTGCTTTGTGTATTCCCTCCTCTTGGTGATGCTGGTTGACTCTGATTCTGAATCTGTGTGCTACTTCTATTTCTTTGACTACTACTACTCTGTCCTACTTGGCTAACTATGATGGCTTTTGAAAAATCTTCAATTGTTATCTCTGATTGTGATGATGTACACAAGGTTGTGGATTCGACACAAGATCATGTCTGAGTAGGACTTACTAGTTCTTCAATTATTGGAATGGACTAAATCTCCTCTTCTCCTCCTCCTATATATGGTATCTCCATGATTTAGACTAGTGCACAAGGCTCTCTCCCCTTTTTATCACTATGCAAATATCCTTTCTCAGCTCCAGTCTTTTCCCTCTTGTACGTCCTTCCTCTGTGTAGCTCTCCAAACTTGTATCATTCCTATGGTATACCATCTTCTTTCATCTTCAGTTCCTCCCTTCCTTTTTCACCACTTTCTCCATTCTCTCAGACGATCCTCTTGTAATCCTCCATCTCCCCTATTTGTGTGAACCCCTTTTTCCATCGGATGCCATGATCATCATTTTTTTTTCACATAATAACATCTTTATTCACCTGCCTAATGATTTTGAGAACCTCTCGTGCAAACCTTTGAAAAAATCCCTTTCTACAACACTGTATGATTGTATGCAATCTACTACAAACGCTGTAATATATCCTCCTAATATGATATCCAACAAAAAGTCAACTGCTCGAGTAGTTGGGTTAGTTACAACATTCAACTATCTTAGCAATTCAGGAGTCCAATTCCTCGATGTTATTTCCCTTACCTTTCCAGTTTTCTCTACTAACCTTTCTAGTCACTCTGTCAGAATATTTGGGAACTTTCCAAAGAAATTTTCATGCAGATCTGTGTACACATACCTCTACAACCATTTCTTTTCACTCATCCAAGGATTCCGGTTCTCTTGTCATGCAAACTCCCATTCCTTTATTTCCAACCATTCTATGATCTCCTTCTTAGTCAACCACCAAAACATTCCCTTCATCACAAATTCCTGATCCCGACAACATAACCATTTGTTGATGCTCTTCTTTGCATGGGTTGTAAGTCCCTAGGGCTAGTTTATCTATGACCAACAAACCCACGAGACACTAGCCCTTTTGACATCACCTACTTGCGTAGATGAAGTCTCACCTGAGGTATCTATTGGTACCACGAGAAACATGCTTTTGTAGTAGTAAGGGAAAGGGAGGCAAATGTTTGTTTCATTCTTCCTTATTACATCTATGCACGTGATTTAGTTATATTCAATATTACTTTCTTATGATTCTGATTCCTATACTCAACATATTTCTGATTATTACATAGATTCGTTATGGTCACAGTCATGAAAATTACACCATAATTAATCCATAAGAAAAGTCTATTCTACGAGACATACAAATAGAATTCATAAGCACACAGAGAAATTCAGACAACACAAGATTCAGTAGCATCTCATTAACCTCCCTTTATTCATTCTTCTCATCAACACACTGTTACATTCATGACTCTAGAATTCAACATCTAACAGAACATAACATCACATAACTTACATGGAACTAAAACCCAACCGTAGTAGAGAGCCAAATCTTAATCTCCCAACCTGTTACATATTTATACAAAAATATAGGGCTAAAACCCCTAGTCTATTCATCCCAAAAATACCCCATTACAATGCATGGCCATCTCAATTACGATGACTTTCTTCTTCTTTTCAACCCACATGCTGCTTTTCTGCCGTTCTTCTATCTTTGGAATGCCATGCTGTCATATTTTATCATGCTTTATTCTCTCGCTCTCTTGCTTGATTCTCTATCGACTTTATTCTTTTGTCTATGCGTTGTCTTCCTCATGTGCACTTTCCTTCTCTATGCACTCTCCTCCTAGATGCATCTTAGTTTTAAACATACTTTCCTCCCTCTGCGCACTTTCCCTATGCTTAGGATTTCTCCCAAAAATGTATCTAGAATGCCTGTCCAACAATAGTCATTTTCATAATTTCCCATATTCTTTACTTCTCATTTAGAAATCATCCAGCTCTTGTCTTTTCAGGTAATGAAAAATCATAGCCAATTTCTAATTGTTTTTCTCTTCTCTTCCAAGTCCAACGCTTCCTTTTAAAGGTCCACAAGTGCCCAATCCTATTCCATTTGGCCAGAATCCTTTTATATTTTTTTTTGAATGGGGGAATCATTAACTAATTGAGCACATAATCACATGACACATGGTCATGTTATCCGACTATTACCACTATAACCCCAGGCATGCCAATGCGACCCCTCTCACAAAACACAAGGCTAGTCAAGGGTTTTGAACCAATGACTCTACATAACAAAGTGCCTTAACAACACACTCCATCATCGATTGTTCTCCACCCTCGGGGCCAAACTCCTTTTATCTTATTGAACACTTTACATTTCATTTATAAAACCAAATATTTATTTTTTGAGTTCCATAGATAACTATTTCAGGGCATAACTTTAATGATTTCTTAGACTTTGCGATTTTTGAATATTTGATTTTTGGATTGTGCTCATCATAATCTTTTTTTAGTTTTAAATGAAAAACTCATCTAAAGTTCTCTACATTGTGGCCTTATGTCTTTTTTGTCTTATGATATGAGAAATCTTGCCTAAATTGTGATGGATGTGAGAAACATGCTAATCTTATATGTTATTTCTTTTATCTTTGTATATTATTGTAAGAAATTGTATTTATTCCTTGAATAAGTTCCTAGTCCCTTTCTCATGAAATTTTCCTTTTTTGTTATTATACTCTTTTGTTAAAATTGTATTTTCATAATATAAGTGTAGAGGAGCACCACCTCTTTAAAAACGTAAGGGGATTTATCCTCATGTTGTTTTTGAAATCTTAAACAATCTTAAAAATCAACATTTTTTGCAACCATACTAGGGATAATAAAAGGTTTGTTTCATAGAACAAACATTCAATGACTCAACCAGAACTGAATCAACCTTAATTACAAGTGGGACTCATAAACTAAGGAATTATTTTGGATCAATTGTATGATTTGGTGATAACAACAACAACAAAAAATCGAGAAGACCTTCAAAGGTCCTGGGAAACTCTTGCTCGTGAAGAAGAAACAGTAAGTGCTCAGGGACAAAGAAGATTGCAATAAAGCTTCGAGAAGCTGGAATCTTATAAAGATCCATTAACGAGAAGTATACGTAAGAAAATTTTGATTCATGAAGTTGGACAAATTTCAAAATCAAAGACAAGTGAGATATTAATCATGGGTGATTGAGAAGAAATAAATGAAGTTCCCAATGATAGAGAATGAAATGAAGGACAAATATTTCCAAGAAGAAGGGCCAGGTCTAGCCCACTTAATTTACGTGGAAAACAACACACATTTTCAACCCTACCTCAAGGAATTTTACATATCTTTTCAGGTGATGGGATCATGGATCCAAAAATATATATGGATCAATTTCCAGGTGTCTATGATATTCATTTGATTGAACATGATGATGTGATGGTCAGAGTTTTTTTGAAAACTTTGATAGGTCCAACTTATGAATGATATATTTATCTCCCAACTCAATCAATTATCTCATTTGATGATTTAGAAATCATGTTCATGACTATTTATGCACCTTCTATTGCATATCATACTTTTCTTACTCAGTTTACCCAAATCCACCTCAAAAAAGGGGAAAATATCAAGGATTTCAATTTGCAATTCTTTAAAACTTTGAATCAAATCCCAGAATCCCAACACCTAAATGATCCTATCATATTAAGATGTTATAAGAATTCCATGCCTTCAAATGTGAATTATGCAATTAGAGCTTCATAAATAAATGATCTACATGAAACAGTCTAGAAGGCAACATAAATGGAAGAATATATGCTAGATACCAATGCTAATCCCAAGATCATTCATGGAAAAGTACAAAGACAAATGACGAGTTTGTGTATATCACCTCAAGGACCATCTACTTCAAGAAGTTCTGAGAATTAGGAGCGTTGGAAGTTCTGGGATATCGAAGAACTCAGGGAGAAGTATATTGAGTTGGACCCACGTGGAAGCCCCATGGCCTCGACCAATGAACACTTGAGGAACTTGGGAGAGGTATAATTTCTATCTCTGAGCTTAGTTTTGAGCATGGAGACTATGGATGAAAAGCTCTGGATGAGTTGAATGGGATAGAGACCCTGAATGGTTTGTTTGAGATAGTTAAGGAAATTATTTTTATGATGCACAACCCCTTAAAAGAGCACCTAGGGGTCGGATGTGTTACAAATTGGTATCAAAGCACGATGACAACACTTGGCCTACTTGGGCCCATGCACAAGTCACATAAAGAGGAAAAGTGAGATGGGTAAATCCCTATGGACGCTGAGGTAAGAAGGTTTTCTTGCTAGCTATTGTCGCATAAAAAGGAAAGTGACCTTGATTGGTTATTTCCATAAGAGAAGGCAACATCAGTATGAGATATGACTGTGATATTAGTCTTGTAAGTGACTGAAATATCAAACTAAAGGACACTAATGATAAAATTAAACTATCAGAGTGAATGCATGAGGTAAAAAGGTGCAAGAGATGCACCTACATATACAAATGTGTATACATGATCATAAGGATGATTGGAAGATCCTTGGGAAAAGGATATAGAAGCCTGATATGTCCATGTGTGTGAATGACATGGAAAAGGTGCAAGCAATAAGCTAGCATGATGAATACTTAGTTGTGTTTAATTATGCTTGAGTGCATGGGTTTAATGCATTGTGAAGCTTCTTAATATGGAACCTGATGTTAATACCAGTTAGGCATAAATGATGCACATGTATGATGTAAGAGTATAGGTATACTAAAGGAACAATATGGTTTCCCTGATGAATGAAATATAAGGCAAGAATTTCTCTTGTCCAGATGAAATGAATACCATGGATGCATGGTTGACTCTATCTTGAAGAGTCATGAAAGTTATGTTCCAAATGATAGCTTGAGGGGAATGTATCCCATTTCCTCAAGAAATACTAATATAATTAGATGAAAGAGTAAATGAGAAAGGATGATCTGTTGTCATGACAAGAGGCAAATGATTATACCTTTGAGGATTACATGAGAAGGATTGTGAACAATCTTGAGTTGACTAATCTTAAAAGTAAAGTTGTATGTGGGATGTGAAAAATACCTATGACAACTACATGCAGGCTTATGATTATGAATATGGCTAAGTACATCATGGATGTAAGTTAACAAAAACTAGAATATGTGTGGATACATAATCTGGATGCATGTTAGAAATGTATGTCTATATTCCTTAAAGAATGCTTGGTAACAAGATGAAGCTAACTTAAGGTTGAGGCCATCATAGATAGTGATGGATATGCAATGAGGAAGTTGCATGCTGAAGGAGTTCCCTGTGAAGGAATTGTGTAAGGAATCTTTTAGAAGAATAGAGTCACAACCCTAATAATTGTTGAAGGTTGGGCAATGGGTTGCAAGACCTGTCTATATAAGAATCTTGGATTACATTTTAAAACAAAATGTGTAAGTGGATGCACATGTTCATGATTCACTATGAACCAAAAGATTGCTATTAAAGCATGTTGTTGTATCCAAAAAGGTTAGGGTGAGGTCTAACCAAGGCTGCTCAAGGAAAGGAGCAGGGAGATCCCAAAATGGAGTAAGTTGCAAAAGAAAAGAAAAGGAAAAAGGATGAACACTTTTTCCACCCTAAGAGCCCTGAATTGCTTACAGAGTTGTAGTTCTTAGATGATCAGCTGTGAGAAAAAGTACAACTGGAAAAAGAGACAATGAATAAATGAGTATGTTTGATTGAATAGGCTTGGTTGAGGCCACATCAAGAAAAGGTAGTAAGGCCTTAGAAATAACTCAGTTGGGTTGAAAGTCCCAGGTTGTGTGGAAGGAGTTGGAAAAAAGGGGAGAGCCCCTAACTCTTTTCTTGTTGTGTGTTATGTTGTCTCTGGAATGAGAAAGCTGATTCATTATGGAGATCAGAAGAAAAATTAAACCACGAGCTAGTTGAGGTTTTGTAATCCCTTCCAGCCATTGGATCCGAGGGAAGGCGAATCTACACCGTTGACTAACAGACAAGGGATTGAGTCAGGATCATAGCGATTGGACATGAGAGATGAAAGGATAGTGCCTAAAAAAAATAAATTCGAGGTCACAACTCTCGGTCACATGGAGAGAAAAACAGAGTCCTTCAGGCCAGTAAAGGAAGGTAGAGTTTAACACTCTACGTTAGACTATGGTCGCGGGGACTGGTTCTATGGGAATAAAGGTGCTCATAGTTAGCACATTGCATGGAATGCATTGAGGGAATGCATGTTGATAAGAGGGCAGACAATGGATTTTTTAGTAAGGAAGGAGGACCTTCCAATGTTTTACTTACATTATGTAAGTGTTGAAGGAAAACAAATTTGGGTGGCCATGAGTGTTGGAACCCTGGTTATTAATGAAGGAAGAATGCTTAAAGGAATTCATGTGAAGCTTTTGAGTTTCATGTGTACTGATTTGGGACCGTGATCGACCTATAGCAGGAAGCATGGTCCTACTGTAAGAGTGAATGAAAATGAATAATCCATATGGTGAAGAGGTTGGTTAAATTCCAACACACCATGGCCAATAACCTGTCATAAAGTGTGACAAACTTGAAATCAATGCAAGAGTGCATTGGATATGAATGTGGCCATGGATATTGGCACATTTGTTAAAATCCATTGAAATGTTGAATTATGTTTTGAAAGGTTTGGTGTGATGAAATGAGCCATATGCAAGGAATGAGATCCACTTTTGATGTTTATATAGATGTGATGAACTATTAGTATGCATGGTTTTGAATATATATATACATGGATGCATGAGAGACTAAGAGTTTGTTTGGCCGTGTAAAGAATGAATTGCAAGAAGAAAAGGGTCTTGGATATGGTAGTGTTGTAAGCCCATAAGGAAGACCAAAATTGCCTGTTGAGCCAAATTGCTATGCAAAGGAAAGTCTCATGAATGGTGGATTTGGTTCCATTTGGAATAGATCTGAAAATAAATATGGAATTGGAAAATATGTGGGTGACAGATTTGCAATAAAAAAATTTTGAATTTGAAATTTATGATGATGTCTCATAATTTCAGTATGCCTGTGTGACAGGTGAAACAAAAAGGCCTATCCAGGGAGGACATATGAAGGTTGTTAATCTGCAAAGCATGAAAGATGGCTACTGTTGGGACATGGAAACCTGTGGTAAGACATGATCACCCTAGAGTATCTTGTGTTATGGAAACACAAGTCGGAGGGATGCCTNATGCCTCTGAGCTTATGGTTTGGTGGAAAGGCACACACCCACAATCAGTTAGTTGGCTGCAACCTGTAATAGTCAAGTATTTTCATACCCTGTGTAATTGAGCTGTAACTATGTAATAAAATTGGATGTCCTGTGAATGTTTTCAAGGATGTACATGATTATATAATAGATATATTGTGTCCCTTTAATTCCTTGCTTAATGGTTATAATGTGTCCCTTTAATTCCATTTGATTGTGAATTTAAGCAAGGAAGGAGCCTGTTAAACTCAAGAGAGGTAGTGCATGTATGCACAAAGTCTCTTCCAGGAAGGTAGAGGCTGTGAACTCCTTAAGTTCTATACTTGATGAAGGAGCACAAGGGGTGTGCAGAAGACTCGTCTAAGTGTTAAGTTCAGGAGAAAGAGCGTAAAGCTCTTAAGCCTTTTAGAGCTAACAAAGCTCAGGAAGAATAACAAGATTGAAGTATTGAAAGGGAAGGTTCCTTTGTTTGGAAGACGAACAATCAAGATCTGTTCAAGAAGAGCCAAGGTCTGTTGTGACCATTGGATATGAGAAAGAGCGTGGGATTTAACCCCTTGAGTCCTTCAGACTTCGCGAGTTCGGAAAATTGAGTGAATTAGTCATAAGAAAGGTAAAATCCACGAAGTCCCGAAGTTAATCTGGGACTTAGATCTAAGGATGCCCGGGAGCCATCCCAACCGTCAGATCTATGAGGTAGTCAGCCTGACATTGACCGCTTCGGGAGAGTAGAGGCTTAGTAATGCCAAAACTCCCGAAGAACGAAGTAGAGAAGTAATGTGGACCATGGATCTATGGATCCTTCGGGACCCCTCTCGATCATTCGATCAAGGGAATGTGGGTATCACGTTGAGAGTACGTGGGTATCCATGTGTCGAGTGGCGGTAAGGCCACACATGGCGCAACAGTGGGACTCTGGGGGAGGTTACAAACCATTGATATGGGGGTCTACACAGAATGATCAGGACTGTCATGTATAGGTCATGGTCAACCCGACGCTGACCAACTCTGGGAGATTTCAATCGAGGAGTGAGTCGAACTCCTGAAGCCCCGAAGGTCGGAGTATATATTGACCATCCATCATAAAGCACACATGGCAGAAGATCCTTTAGTCCAGAGACTGAACACTCCAGGAGGTTATAAGCAGGAGCGGGTGAGATCACTGAAGTCCTGAAGTGTCAGAATAGATCCTTGCCATTGGCGTGGGAAGACACATGGCAATAGATTGTTAACTCTAGAGAAGAGCCACTCCAGAGGAAATCAAGTGAGGTGCTTCAAAAAACCCCAAAGCCTGAAGTAGCAGAGCAGATCTCAGTCATTCGTTAGTCGGAGACACGTGGCAGGGGGATCTTGCATTCTAGAGGAGCGAGAGAAGAAGGGTGGAAAGAATCCCAAAGAGTTGGGAGCCGAAACAGATCTGAGTCGTCCGTTGGTAAGGATAGGTGTCACCAAATCCTGCACTCTGGAGCAGTAGTACTCCAGAAGAGTTGAAGAGTGGAGGTGCGAGGACTCATGAAGGTTGGAGTCATGAAGTCATCTTAGTCATCTGTGAAGGAGGACACATGGTAGAAGATCTTCCACTTCGAAGAAAATTCACTCTGGAAGAAGGGTGGTGTTGCATGGGTCAAGAAATCCCGAAGGCCAGAGCGTCAGAGTTCATCATGACCGTTGAATAGAGGATGATGCGTGTCAAAAGATCCAACACTCCAAAAGGATCTCACTCTGGATATTTGCGTGTGTGAAGACTCAAGAACTGTCGAAGCCTAGAGTTCCAAAGTGAATCAAAGACGTCAAATGCTCTTAGGACATGTGGCATCATATTGTTAACTTCAGATATTTGCCACCCCGGAGGATTCGCGCGGTGGTGGTCTTGGCGCCTGTTGTTTGGGCGTCTGGTCGTAGCCCGCAGTCATATGTGATTGTAGACATAGGGAAGGGGCTAGGCCTGGATTCAATCCGAAGGCCAAACATTGAATTCCTTGTTAGCCTGTGGGTTAGTCAAGGACCCAATCTAGTCATTGGATTTGTTGATGGATGGATTTTCGCCATAGAATTAGGAATGCTGGAAGTTCTAGGATATCGAAGAACTCAAGGAGAAGTATATTAAGTCGGACCCACGTGGAAGCCTCGTGGCCTCGACCAATGAACACCTGAGGAACTTGGGAGTGGTGTAATTGCCAGATCCGAGCTCGGTTTTGAGCATGGAGACCATGGCTGGAAAGCTCTGGACGAGCTGAATGGGATAGAGACCCCGAATGCATGGTTTGATATAGTTAAGGAAAACAAATTTACGATGCCCCACCCCTTAAAAGAGCACCTAGGGGTTAGGTGTGTTACATAAGGAAGAAAAGATGATCCACTTTTCTCATGGAGAAAGTCTTATTGAGCATCTTCAGGGAACATGGAAGTGAATTATGCACATATCATCAGTTGATCACAAGGGTGACCAAAATAATGTGTAACACCATCTTACAAAGATATCCTTGTAGGACTGCTCATCAACTTTAATGAAAGTAGTATAAAATATGGTTGTGCTTTCTCCTAATTGTGAACATTTAGAAAGTAGGATATTTCAAACATGGAACATACTTTCTAAATAGTTTAACACAATACTCACCTCCTTTAAACATGCAAACTTGCATAGCCTAAAAAACAATAACGCATGCTTGCTCATGCTAAACAAGGTACCAAGCAGAGAACAAAGCTTCACTACCAAGCAAAGAACTAAGCTTCAATTACCTAGAAGAATCATTCATCAAACCATGACAAGATATGCATTTAATAAAAATCCATTTTGGTACACTTACCTATTATTATATGTAAAATAAAAAAGATTTTGAAAAACATACAAAACAATTGTAGATAAAGAGTATGACAACTAAGTTAGCAAAACAAATCAATATAACCTAACACAAAAGCCAAATTGTTGGTTTTTAAAGCATTTCCAATTTAGCGACTTCAAATAATTGAATCAATTTTTTATTAATAAATGTAACTCTAAGACCAACCTTCAATTAGATAAAAATATGCTCATACAGAATGAAAAAAAATAGACTACAAGGCAAGGCGGTCCACTTTCTTTTACAGTATAACCCACATCTACCTTTCTACTCCCTCCCATGCCCATTACTCCCTCCCATGTCCATTATGGCTCATGTTTAGGGAGATAAAGGGAAAACCACCANTTTTCAAGGCGTTGAGTACTTTTCCTGAGGTTTTTCTATTCTATATTGATGTTTGGTTCTTAACATATGGTATCAGAGCTCAAGGTCTTGGGGTTTCGCTACTACATCTGAGACACCGTGGCCTTTTCGCTATAAATTGTTTTCTACAACGTTTCAAAAGGAACATCTTGGAGGATATTTATTAGATGGATCAAGGTACGTTGGGTTCAAAATTTAGCTCCTGAGGCCTTATACTTTCAGAGATACAGCCTATACAGGATAGGGTTCTGGAATCATCCTAAAATGAGTCATTGCGGAATTTTTTCTATAAACAAGTTTCTGTAATGTTTCAGAAAATGAACTCCAGAGGCCATTTACAGAAATTAGTAATTTATCTGTGGTAAAAATTTTATTTTCTGGGTCATCTTAAATTTGTATATACACCTTGTGTAAGATAGGGTATCTAACTAGTCCTATTGACTAGTCTCAAGACGGTGTTCCAGGTAAAACAATCATAACTTCTTTCTAGAGTATCCAAATTGAGTGGGACTAGTTTCATTGAATCATGGATAGTCTACAGTATTTTGGGTGTGAGTTTCAGAATTTGATATCAATTATTTTGTGCGGGGAATGCTATACAAGTGAGATCTCCTGGAAAGGCCAAAAATCAGCAAGTTATGAGGAATTTACCATAAATTCCACTTGGCACATTTAATTTTGATTAGACCTATGGCATTGCAGAGAAGAAATATCAGAGAACTACATAAAATAAAGTTTCTTACCTAGAAGGGCCAAAACTTGGGAGATAGAACAGAATAAATATTGTCTAGTAGAACTGCCTCAAAATCAACATTCAAAAGTGATACTTGGACAACATGTCACCCAAAAAGGGACCTTCTACACCAAATAAGCCTCCATAAAATCCTAATTGGACTCTTGATGAAGGTGAAGAAATGCGTAGGGAAATAAATGAATTACAAAAGAAGATGGATTCAATGGAAGCTAAGTTGGATACTAAGATGGATTCAATGTAAGCTAAGTTGATGGATTCAATAGAAGCTAAGTTGGATACTAAGATGGATGGATTAAAAGGGAATATCACGGAAGTATTGAAAAATTTTGTAACA